>CAUJNA010000841.1:121521-144862 GCA_963377175.1 Effrenium voratum
TGGGGACTCTGGGTGACCTCAGTCCTTGCATCTCCATTGGACTCGCAAGCGCGAGCTCAGCCGAGAGTCCGATGCCTGGTAATTCGAGCTCGCCACGCCCACGGTGAGCTCGGTCCCGCGACCTGAGGCTCGGGGTCCGGTCGCCCCATGAAATGTGGGAGGAATGGGGGGAGGGGGTTTGAGATGGTTTGAGCGAGCATGTTGGAACCGTGTTGGGTCTTACTTACCCAAGCTTTGAAACCAAAAAAGGGACCACACACGACTGGCCGCCCTCCTGCTTCCTTGTTCTCAGATCTCACTTGGAACAATTGATCTACTTGGGGAAACTGCCTTTGATCCCCGTCCTCCCTCCCTCTGGGTCCATTAAAGTGGCATCCTCAAAATCACCCTCCAAATGGTGGCAAGAATCAGCCGCTTTACAGACCCATCAGCCCTTTGTCCCGGCGACACCCATCCCCCGTGTGAGATGTTCCCGTGGCCTGGGTCGCCCTCCCTTCCGCGGAACTTACAACACATCATGTCCATTGTCTGGGTTGCGTTTGGTCAAACTAATCTGAAAAGGGCACCCTCCGAGGACACACTGACCAGGCTAACCAGGCGGTCATGTTGGTTTGGTACCCTAAAAAGCAGACATGTGGCGCAAAAGCATGGTGCGCTTTCATCGTTTCTCTTTGGACTCGCTCACAGGGCAAACAACTCGCACACTCTCACATACTGTGTGAGTTCATCTAAACATTTGGCTTTCGGAGCCCTTGAGCCCTTGCAACCAAAACAAATAGGTGGATCAAAACCACACAAAACCCCTCCCTCACCAAAAGGAAACCAGTGGCTTTCGGACCCGTGGCACTCAACGGGAAACCAAAAAAAGCCGTTGCGACTCCATTCGCTTTCCGAGGCGCGGCCCTGGAACTCCCAGCCCAGGCCAGCCGCCGCCTTCACCAGCGCGTACTCGTCGGGGCTCTCCGCCTCGTAGGTCCTTGAGCCGAACCCGAACGCACCTCGTGCGCTATGTGCGCTTGGGAGGCATTGCAAAAACCTTGGAACAAGCAAACCCTGCTTTTGCTTGAAAGGGAAACTGAAGCAAAAGCGAGATGCCTCAAAAGGGGGGTTGGCACAACCCTGCCGCTTTTGATCACGTTTGACCAGAAACCAAAGCAACGGCAGTAATTATAGGGCTCAATGAGAAATGTTTCGGAAGGATGCGACTTTTTGCACGTGGCCTGTGGCCAGAAGCAACTATGTCACTTGGGAAACATCCATAGGCTCGATCAAAGTCTCAAAGTCCAAGCGAGGTGAGGGCTACTCCGCTTCTGTCTAGGTGAGCCCCTCTCATGAGTCGCTTGCTCAAAACCCGGTACAAAAATGGTCGACCCAGAACCATGCTTCAAGAACTAAGAAGGCGGCCGCTGCTATTTATGGCTGGGATCGTCCCTTACTAACCTTCACTTACCCGGGTTTTGATTGTGGCTCAAATCATACTTTGCATTTCGGGGGTGGTGCCCCATGTGCACGCCTGAGATCAAAATCACGGGGAGACATGCATCCCAAAAAATGGATAGGCTATGATTTTGGGGGCTCATGTCCAAACGAGCTCGCTCTCCTCCTCCTGTAAGCAAGCCCAAACCAAACCTCCCATGCACCTTTGCTTTGCCCAGTTCGAGTGAAGCCAAGCTTCGAATTCCCATCCTGCAGGGTGCACAAGAGCAGAAGAGACTACTGCCCGCAAGTCAACATGAAGAGCAGCAAATTTCCGGGTGGCCTCTCTTGTCAAATTGTAGATTTCTACATCACCGGCCAGCTTGAACGCAGCTTTTGGATTGCGGCCTCCAATCCCAAAACAAAACTTGTGGGTTGACAACTTGGCGAAAAGGTGACCCTTCTTAGGTTCTTGGGGCCGCTGAAGACGGCACAAAATGACGCCAGCTCTTCTTTTGACCACCCGACTGGAAGTCATGCGCCTTGCCGCGCGTGACCATGACGGTGTGGGAAACCTTGGAGCTGGCAAGCCTTCCCCCTCCCCCCGCCTCGGCCATTCCCTAAGCGCATTAGTCTGTCCTCTGGACATGGAGAGAAGGAATTCTGTGAAACACTTCAACATAAGATAGGCTTGTCTGTCTCTGAGCTGTCCGATACTTCGCAAGACCCAGCCGCTCTCAAGCCGAGAGGGCACAGCACTGGCAAATGACTTTTCCTTTTGGGCGCCTACACGACGTGGCACGCAACCCCAACTGAAACAGTGTGTGTTTGTTGTACGGGAGCCTCGAACCCGATTAGGTCAAACGAATGCCGTTGTTTTCCTGTCAGACTTGCCTTTCTGACGCTATACCAAAAAGCGCATCTAAAACTGTCATCCAGGTCTCTGCAAGCACCTCCAAGAACTGATCGATGCTGGGCATGGATGACCGGCGATCCTGCCGTGATGGAAACTCAGCAAGAGTTTGCCGACAGGCCTGTGTCTAAGCCCCCTAACGTAGATGGTTTCCCTTACACCAAGAAAGGGTTGAGGCTTCCTACGCAGTAAGACCATTCCTATGCTTGGAGAGGTCGGTGCTTCTTGGGTTTGGGAGGAGGGTTGGTGCACCGCTAAACTCGTCCCCTGAACTCTGCCTTTTTCTGCGCCAATTGCAGCATCACCATGGATAGAACACAGTGAACCGCCCATGCACCACATCCCAGCACATCTCAGCAACCCCAGGGAATAGAAATGTGTCCAGTCCTACAAAAGAAACTCCTCCGGGCCCGAAGTGCGCAGCATGGTTCACTTCGATTTGTTCCAAAAACACGACGTCTCACAGCTCCCTCCCTCCCTCAACCCCCCAACCCCGCCTGGAGCTCAGGCCCGCCGTTAAAGCCGTCCTGAACGGGATGCTGGAAAAAAACCAATCCGTTGTGAGTAGTTGGTTTGCTTGGTTGGATTTGTTTCCCGATTTGTTCTTGCATTGCTTGGGGATGTTGCGCAAATCGATCGCAATGAGTACCAAAGGAATTGCAAGTCATTGGAGGGTCTTGAACAACGCCATGAAGTCTCGCAGGTTTTCTTCAGGGTGCTTGGTGGCACTTGCAGCCCAGACTCATCCTCTGCCAGCCCAAGCTTGTCCTGCGGCAGTCAAGCAATGGGACATTACCTGTGAAGGGTGCTAGGTCAGCAAAAACAAACCTTGGCTCAAGATGTCACGAAGGTGCCATTGGCGGAGGCACAGCTGCGCAAATCACCGTTTATAGTCCAAAAAAGACGACAGCCGCCTGGTTCAGTGGAGAGGTTCAGAACCCACGTTCTAAACCCTCTGCCAAACAATTTGCTCTGTTGCAACTGCACAGGGTTGCGCCAACCCCTAATTGACTGTAAACGCGTTCGAACTACTCTTGTTCAAACCAGCCTCCTGATGGCTTCCTTTTAAAGGCCCCAAACGGGTGTCTCAACAAATTTTGCCCAAGCAACCCAAGTGGATTCCCCCCCCTGCTCCTGCGGCCGCTTCTCTTGAAAGCTGCCAAACTTCAGGCCACCAATCGACACGCGCCTGGCCACCAATCGGCCCGTCACACGACGGTTGTTTCCTCTTTCCAACAACCATGGAAGTGGACAAAGGGCGTCCCCACAAGGAGTGTAGTCTTCCAAAACCCTTCTGTTAGCTTCCATGATTGATGGAGGGAGGGCATTGTTTAAACAATCTGCTTTTGGTTTGCCTTTAAAAAGGACCAGAGGCTGGCTGTTTAGACTCACGTTTGGTGCAGTGTCCTGTCCAGGGCGCACATCAAGCATGGATCTTCAGGCGTAGGCTCAGTCGCGAATTGACAATGGCCATGTCTTGCAGTTTTGTCAACGGCCGGAGGTGCAAACAATCCAAGCTGTGAGGGGGTCTTCACTCCAAGCCAACCATGTTCAAGTGTCGTCTGAGACGAAGATTCGGATGCGTCCCCCCAAAAAGGGGGGGCTTGCCTTTTTGCTTTCCTTGTAAAAACGACGAAAAGGGGGTACCCTCAAAGAAGCCTTCCAAGACTATGATCTCACCTTGGAGTTGTGGTTCTGCGCGCCTGAGAACCATATCGTTCTGGGTCAGCGTTCCTCGCACCGGCGACTGCAACGGGGCCCGAGCAACGGGACTCCTTTGGCTGTCGAGCAAAAATCCCCGCCAACATTGCTTGGCGTGTCGGACACCTAAGCCCCCTGAGGTTGGAAATAGGGGGTCCCCAAAATCCCCAGAAGTTACCTCGTAGGTCCCTGGCTGGATCTACTCCGACGCAGAAGCCTAAAATATACGGAGTAGTGCAGTAGTGGCACATTGGATTATTTGTACCGTAGCCCTTAAAACTATTGGGTTCCGAAACAATCATGAGCACGGAGACACACAATTGACGGGCTCAAAGTGAGAATCGTCTGATATGTACACGGCAGAGGCAGAAAAGACACTGACTGTACCAAGCATCATGGTGAGAAATTCCGGCGAAATACCAGCTGAAATGTAGGAAATGGTTATTCATCATCATCTGTCATTAGTATGTCATCGTTGCGCCAATGCGGGTTGCTCCTCAGCTGGAGTATCCGCGTTCCTTATCAATCCCTCTTGCTGTCTCGGATATTTACAGTTCTCATGAATAACATCCAGGTTTACGAGGAGAGGATGGTGCCAATCCGAACCACTTGACCCAACTAGAAGCTGCTCGTTGATCAGGACCTTGTATCTTTCGCCTGAGCTCACCTTGTAATCAGGGAATCTGTTCCCAGTGGCTGGTTCTCATCGTCGGAGATCGTCGGTTGTGTTTCTCTGTCAAAGATCTCGCATTCGGTTCGTTTTGGCCCAATGGAACACGTGGGTTACTAGGCAATCTAGGACGCCGTAGCACCCATCATGCTCCAATCCGGCGGTAGGTGTGGATCTCCTCGAAGCCGCGCGTTCGTAACTGATACGAAGCTGGTCCAATGGTTCTTTCTGAGCCTCCTTGAAACATTTCACAATTCCTTCCACGGTCACTTGCATGGCGGAAATCTTGGGAGATGCAAATTGGTTTGCTAAGCCTGTTGCACGCTAAGTCAACCCCGGATTTACGAATCGGACCATGTTTCCGATGTCCGCCTGGTACGACCTTGTCGGACTGCATTCGTAATGGTATTCTCCTACCGTTAGGAACGGTAGTCCAGCACGATGCGCATGGGTTCTGTTGAACTCACCCTTTGTTTCGTCAGTTAAGACTGCGTCGGGTGTGTACTTCTCCATACCGAAATCCAGGTATAGGAGTCTTCCATCAGGGAAAACCTTTACATCCTGGATTCCTTCATTGCTGGAGGTGCTGATGATGACATCGCGGAATATCTTGCCGACTGTCGGACTCCTTCCAGTGTGCGTCGCAGGAAGTGGTTCTCCTGGGATCTGTTTAGTGGAACCTTGGTATCTTCAATTCTGATAGCAGTCCGTACCAAACTCTGAAGTATGCTCCAGACATGCGCAGGTCAGCGACATGGTCAGCACATAACGGTTGATAAGTTCAACCCTGGCGGTTTTTTGTTCTCACAAAGCAACCGAGGGCCTCGCGTCCTCCCTTTGTCAGTGCAATACCTGTGTTCCCGCCCTGACGAAAGATATCTTGGACAATGGGATTAAGAATCGCGTTGCATTCTTGAAGACACAGCACATGTCCAGGGTCATTTCGGATCACACCTGGAACAATGCAGTCTTCAAGCTTGCCCCCCCTGGTATATCCAGTGTTTACGCCGACCGGATTCACTAATCTCCAGCTTGCCGGTAGTGCTTGCAAAATTGAGAAGGCAGAGAATGGTTCCCTCTTCTACAACAAGAAGGACAAAAGAAACCCAACTTGGGCTGACTTTTGCGAACAACAACCTGAATGCGGCGGTTTGAACTCTGACTCCGTCAGCTTGTTCATAATTTCCACCGCGGTTTCATGAAGCCCTTTTGCCATTCCCGTCCAATCGAAATAATTGTAGTCTATACCATTCACATATTCGGACAGCTCTTTCTCTATGGAGATGTTGTAGTCCTGTGAACATTGAACCCAGTTGTAGTTCCAGCTGTTCCAGGACCAGGATGCCCTGTCCGTTTCGGAGTCATTCTGCTGGGGCCTTTCGCGGAGGTCCTGCTGCTTCTGAAGCTCTATGTTTCTTCGACTCTCTTTCTTGTTCTGCCTTTCGAACCTGATTACAAAATGCTGAAGAGGTTGGTTATTCTTTGCCAAATCTCGGGAGCATCCTCTCGACGTTCCGAATATTGCGTCTGTCCCGGAGAGTGGCGCAAGGTATATCTGCTAGACTTCCCTGCCCTTTTAGGAAGGTTCCGGTCTCTTATCCATCTTTCGGATTATTGTGGTGGAGGCCAGGAGGATCACCTTGGTATGTGATTGCCACTCAGCACCGGTTCTTGGAGACATCAAAGATGGATGCTATTATGCTACGAACGAATCTTCGGATTTTTTGTAGGACGGTGTCCAATCGGATACTTCAATCTCGTTCTCCTTTGAGAGGGGTGTGCCTGCTATTCGGTTCTGGCGTGTGTCGCAGGACTGCAGTTATGGCTCTGGATATCTTCTCTTGGAGGAATAGTATCAACTGGGCAGTTACCATGGTTTGGCTGAGAGGAGTCTTGCCAATGCCTTCATTATGATGTGTCATGGGGATCTTGGTAATTGAATACCGTGGGAACAATCTGCATGCGCCATGTCCGTGATGCGTCACTCAAACATATCATGATGTCGTTGATGGACTTCACGTATCAAGCGTCGTCGTATCTGTCTCCAACGTGCTCCCGGATCTTGAAGACGGTGTAGCCACGCTGGTTCTGTGGAAGATACTGACACCTCGGTTGAACTTCATTTATGAAATGACACTTTTGGTAGAACCAGGAGATTGCAGTAATGAATGATTCAGCAAAAGATGCAAATGGGTGTTCTCATGGAAGCTGGTTCGGTGGAAGTTCTTCTGGTTCTCTTTCGATTCTTCATCGCCTCCATAATCAGGATCTTCATCATCTGCGGGGCGAAGAGAACCTTGAGGTTCTCCTAGTTCGTCTTCTTCATCCTTGGAATCTCTGGGTATCAATTTGATAGGACTTCATGTTGCTCTTCTTCTGAATCTGGTTCAAGCTTCTGCTTCTTCGCTTCTGCTTCTTCGGGGAAGCTATCAGCTCTTCTGGGCCCTTCATGTCCTCATCCTCCGCGATGGCTGACTTCTCTTCTTCTGACTTGACTGATTCCGCTGGAGGATCGGGATCTGGATGTCTGCCTGCTTGCACTCTTAGTCTTCCGAAATTGCGCCACATCACGATAGGTTGTAACAGTAAATGGCTGCGGGAGCAGACACAAATTTCTTCAGTCGACGATTCTGAAAGGGTTCGTGCGATTTCAAGCAAGCCAAAAACGGTTCATGGTTCTTCGTTGAAATCCTCGATGGAGATCCGCTTCGGTGAATGCCAAAAGTGAACTTCGTATGATATATTCTCTTCCAAGAAAGTGCAAATGCAAGGACCAGTGTGAGTATTGTAGGCCAACCATTCAACCAGGAACGCCTTGTTCTGAATCAACATTTGGAAGAATACCTGTCATGACGGATTTGATGAGCTCGTCGGCCTTGGCAGAGCTCTTCGTCAAACAATCTGCAAGACAATATTCTGAACGTACATGGGCAAGATCATGCATCCGACCACTACTACTCTCCTTACGGAGCATTTGGATAAGGTGCATGGTTTCCTTCAGTTCAGGTTGATGGGTTGTGGATGCAGCGGTTACTAAGTTGTTTGCGTCAGTGCGAATATGGACATTTGCAAGTTTGCCAGACACGTGCCGAAGCATCGCATCAGTCCCTGCAACTCTGCCACAGTAGTCTTAGTGGGCATGGTAGTTGCCGTGATCTTATGAGTTTCATAATAATCGAGGGACTTGCGCAAGAAAAATCACATGTGCACGTTGCGATGATTTGTCATTGTTCAGGGTGTCCAGCTAATCTTAAGAGGCCAGAATCTCATACTGAGAAGTATCCTCTTGATAGTTCGTTCTTCCGGTCTTAGTTGTGGCTCTCGCACCATCCCCCAAATGTTTCTCGAAGTTGGTCTTCTGGAGTTCATCTATGGCTACATTCTGGTGAAAATTGATATTGTCTCGGTGCTGTGGATCATGTTTCCACTCGATTCGCTGTCCTCGGAACCTACCTGGAAATTTTTACAGATCTTACCATGGTTTGTTTCTCAAATCACCTGTCATGCAAAGATCATCTGCACGCATGACACCATGGACCTGTCTGCTGGGCGTTGTTGCCTGAGACTGGATCCATGACATAATCAAGGGCTTCCAAGTAAAAACCCTTATGACGGACTTTTCCTGGATCTGAGTTGGTGGCCATAAGGCAGGTTTCTTCATACGGGCTCCTATGTGTGGGACTTGCTTTGTATATGCTCTTTTTTCGAAGCCTTGAGGGACTCCTGTCTCTCGGTATACAGTGTGAGCATTGCTCGGTCGTCATCGTTGAGGCCATGGCACAGACTCAACGTCGTACGTGTTGCGCTGTCGCGTGTGTGCGCGCAGCACAAGAAGTTGTTACTGGCCTCAGCGGAACGCACTGTGTGGCGACTAATGGGTCTATCCTCAATGTCTCTTGGAACAGTAAATGAACCGGTGTTGCTGCACACCTTGTGGTCGTGGGTGAACTGTATCCAGAGCGCTTCATCCAGTACCAGGTCTGAATCTTCGTCGGTTTCACCAGGGAAGAGCTGGGGTCCTAATGAGGAGATCGGAAGTGGCGGAAAATCATCCGATGGTGATGCTCGTACTGACGGTTTTGCTTCCTGTGCTTCTTGCATTTCATCATCGTCATCTTCAGGTACGGGTGGAAGTGAATTAGGTGGAGGCACGACAACTGTCGGCCGAAGGCTTTGAAACATCACCCTTCCCAGCCGATTGAGCCGACTAGTCGGGGAAATTGGCTGCGTAGCCAACTGAGGCTGTGGCTGCCGCGGTTGCAGAACTGGCGCGTGGCATGCGTACATTGGGTGTGGCTGGTGGGTCTGGTCTCGGTGGCTGAGTCGCTTGTGGCATCAGGCCGATCTGGTGGACCTGGTGGATCGTTGTCACCATCACCATTCTGCTCGCCCTTGGTTGGGAATCGTTGGTGCTTCTTTGAATGACATGCGGTTCATAGTCGTTTCAGTCACATCTGCGCGCTGGCAAAGCCCAAAGCTTACCCGGTGTGCTGACTTACCACAAAAACACGCAAGCGTCACTCGGCGGTGTTGTCATCGGTGATTTGACGCTGATCGTGCAGTTGTACATGACGCACTTGTTGTACGGCGTGTGAGGTGCTCCGTTCCTGCCGGGAATTGCTTCATTGCTCTCTGAAGTTTGGCTACTTCTTTATCGTCAATGTAAAGTGGGTCTATCTGGCTATTGAAAGAGCCTGGATCTTCGTGCGAGTACTGGCGCTGGTACTCCGCATCGGTCTCGTCCAACTTGGATCGAATGTTGGAAATGTCACTGTCAGAGAATGGTTCAAACATATCTTTGACCTTCAAGAATCTGAGGAGAATATGCGCCACTCCTTGACAGAATGACAATGGCTATATCTGGGCAAGTCTGGTAGAACTGCCTTGATTCTTGGTGTTGCCTTCAAGAGGCTGACGCTGGTGCCTTTCCTTACAAAGATAATTCGAGCCCCTTCTGAATATTGGTCTCGTGACTTCTTTAGGAAGGTTATGCCTGCGACTGGTTGGTTTCATTTGGTTTTATCCTTGGGTTTGTTGAAGGATTTTCCCTTTCCTTTTCCTTTCTTGCCCCAGTAGGATTGACCGGCGGCGGTCTCGTCGGCCATGCTGGCCTTGATAGCGAAGAGGGCTTTTGCCCATTAGAGGATGAAGAAGCTTTTTACCCTTTCAGGAAACCACAATCAGGCGGCTAATGTTTGGACCCTGAAGGGAGGTTCTGGTGATGATGAAAAGGTCGTAGTACTGGGCCTTGGTGGTCTCATATTATACTGAGGAAGCTGGACGCCTCTAAGGGTCAATGAAGATACCAATCAGTCTCGTTGGCAATATGTTGTCTGACAGTGGAAAGCCTGTGAATGCTTGCGTTTTCTTCCTCGGGCAAACCTGTCAGCATCGAGGTAAACTGGATCACTATGGGTCCTGCGGCTCTTTGCGGCATACCCTGCGTTATACCTGCTGTTTCAGCAAGTCTTTGATTGTGCTGATCACACATTCTCTGACTTGCGTCATTGATTGCCTAAATATACTCAGGACTTGTCTGTTTGCGCTGTATCTTCTCGCAGTCTTCGCAGGAGAATCTCGAATCTACGTCACGAAGTCACTGTTTCCTCGGCGATGATTGGAGAAACTGAGGAATCTATATAGGAATACATTCTGCGTGCCCTTCAAGAAGTATCCGCAAAGGAAATTGCGAACATTTTCCACTCCTCAAAAGTTCGCGGTATATCGCTGCGTCCTCGACAAGCCGGTTCTTGAGAAGCAGGCCTTGTCTTGAGGGCTCTATATCCGTGAATGTCATCCAACCCCGTACCAGATCTTCATACCGAAATAAAACAGCCGTCACACGATGGAGGCAATTTTGCATTCTTCATGGGAGCTCATGCCGGCTTCCTAAGAAAGCCGCTGCGGGTGGTTCTGCTCCATAAAAAATCTCTTCACTCGACATCCTGCGTTCGGAGAACCACAATTGATGTTGGAAATAGGGGGTTCCAACAATTCCCAGAATACACCTCGTAGGTCCCTGGCTGGATCTACTCTGATGCAGAAGGAAGGTAAATATGTATTGAAGAGGTAAATGACCAAATGTATTGTGAGCAATGTTTGGCTCCAATAGGAACAAGTGTAAACTGTACCACAGTCAGCAAAGCGGGCTCTTTCTCTATGAGTCTATGAGCTAGATGAGATTGGTGCATGCGTGGATGCTGTGAAACAAGCACAGAACAAACGAGAAACACCCGGGACACGTCAAATTTGGGGGGGGAGCCGTCTTTGCTGGTTCGGGTGTTCCGCCTCCTTTTGCCGAAAACCTGAAAAAAACGCGGTGCTTTTGACATCATTGTTGCGAAAACGTTGAAAAGTACCGTGTTTTTTTCCCTGCACTTCCAGTATTTTCCGAAAAAAAAAAAAACCGGGGAATGAAGGGGAAGTGCAGGGAAAATGAAGGGGGGCATGAAGGGGACATGAACGGGAAATAAAGGGAAATGCAAGAACATGCAGGGGACAGGAGTGGAAATGACTGGAAAGCGAGGGGAAATGAAAGGGAAACGAAGGAGAACTGAAAGGGAAATGAAGGGGAAAGGAATGAGAAATGCAGGGAGAGTGAAGGGGAATGAAAGAGAAACAAAGGACGAGGAAGTCAGAGGACGCGGGAGAAGGAGAAAAGGGAGAGGCCAATGTCGGCGGAGCAAGCCGGAGGCTCCAAAGTTTGGGAAGTGTTGGATCTTGAGAGGGGACGAATGCCTCTCAAACTTCCCTCAACAGCCCAACCCTTCCCAGCCTGTCTTGTCGGAAAAAAGATAGCCGACCTGGCAGTGGCAAATTTTGCCACCCGATCCCAACATGCGCCATGGATGCAGTGGCAACGGACTTGGAGTTGAAACGAACGCTGGCCGTTTGAACAGAACACTCCAGATGGGCAATGCCAACAAACAGACCATGCCATCTTTGGTCCGGCAAAGTGTGGCATCCAGCTATGTGTCACACGAGGAAGCCCGAGTGCCTTTCTGGACCCAACTGTTTGGAGGGATCCCCCGAAAAATCCATCGATCGGGTTGCCCGCCACTTTGAGTTAGCCTCACACCCCGCCTGTCCCAACTCCTGGGAGAGGTTTGTGCTGCGGGTCCGAGCTGAGAATGGCCGCCCCTCGTTGAAGCCCTCGCATTGGTAGAGCCTCGGCTTCGAGACCCCAACTCTCGAGCTCTGGGCTCTCGCTTTCCGAGGCACATCTGTTCGTCGTGCTGAATCTGCCAGCACCTGAGAAGGAAGCCAAGCTGAGCATCGCCCGTCCAGGTGTTGCTTTATCCCCCGGAAAGATACGCTGGAGATTGCGCCTCGCCCGCCATGGGAGCAAACCATGGCACGTCCTTCCGGGGATGTTTTCAGGCGCCGGGGTGCTGGAACGCGTTGCAGAACTCCACCGTGGGGTAGAGAGAAATCGGCATCAGGTTAGAGTACAGCCTCGGATCGCGAACCTTCTTTTGGAGCCTCACAGAGGAAGCGAGAGAGAGAGGGAGAGAGAGAGAGAGAGAGGGAGAGAGAGAGAGAGATGCAGAAAGAAAGAAAGAAAGAAAGAAAGCAAAGGACGCTTGGGAGAGTCGAAAATCATGGTCATCCAGCACCTTGTTATTGGTAACCCTCCAGTGGGGCAAAGTGAGCCCCGCAATTTCCACAGCAAACCAGGCTCATCCCTTGCAGCTCGAAGGCGTGAAGAAGGTCAGCCACCATCCGATAAATTCAGGCCTCGGATCACTCGCGGCCGACTGCCCCCTCCCAAAATGAGCCACAAGCCTTCCAAGGTCAACTCCCAAATCGCAGCAGCTGAGGGGCAGCACGATCTCCTCCTCCTCCAAGTACCAATGGCTCTTCGGAGGCTTCATGAAAAGATGGCACAACGAGCTGATGCCGGAAATCACGGTCTGAGTGGCCCTTGGCTCGCTCAGTAGCTGGTGAAAGATCCTGGAGTCTAAGGCATGGCCCCATTGAAGTAAACCCTTGCTTCCCTGAAACATGGAGCATTCAAAAAGCCGTATGTGTCTCACTCATGTGGATCCAAAATAGACATTCCACGTGCACAGAAACCCCTAGGAAGAAGCCAATGTGGAGCCTGTGAGTCCAAACCTGAGAACCCCTCCCAATGATCCTTTAAACAGCCTCTCTGGTTTTGGGCAGCAACTCCTTGCAAGTCTCCCTCTGTGCCGAGTCTTTCCAAGGCCGGCACAGCACCATGAGCATAGCTTGGTTCGTCGTGCGCTCCAAATTGGATTGCTTCATGGGCGCTGGTCTGGAATTTCTCACCATCCTGCATGCAGAAAAGGATGGCGATCTGCGTGCTCAATGTCTTTCGCAGTGGTCAAACAGAACCTGGAAAAATTCTAGAGACATCATGCCTTGAGATTGATCGTCCATTATCAGACTCCATGTGTCAAACTAGGGGTCCCCAAAATATGATTGATGTTCCTTCTGGTGTCCTTTTAACCCACACTGACACTGAAAGGGTAGCCTCAAAAACACACACACACACACACACACACACTGAAACTCCCTGCACATTTCCGAGCTCCTGGTGTCGGGCCCAGTGTAGACCGCAAGGCCTGTGCCAAAACCGGCGTGGCGTCCGTAGTAGCTCCATGAAGATATTGTACCCCCCCCCCCCAAATCGCACTTTGCGCAGGCACAGGATTTGTCACAGGACGCACCTGCAACACAAACTGTTTAAAGTGTGTCAAATTAGAATTATGTGCAGAAAGTGCTCAGCGCTGACACTTGTTCTTCCTGATGTCTGCTTGCTCAGCCAGGTTGCACAGGCAGCTCTCTGTATTCCTGCACCGAAAAGGGAAAGCTAAGGCTCAGAGCAAACATGACTGGGGAGCTGTGATATTTCTACCGTTCCCCGGCTTCCACTATGAACTTTGGTGCAGACAGCCAGTCGCATGCGCAAGCAGCAGGTCCGGAGCACAGTGCCCCGCATCAGCAGCTGCTTGGGTCCCAGAGAGAGCTTTTGAGCCCCCACTGAGATGTTCCCACTGAAGTCCTGAGCTCTCAGCGCACTTGACAAGCTCCGACGCTCTCCGAGTTCTGATGGGTGACCAGCGTTGTCAAACCGGCAAAAGGATGCTAGAAAGTGAGAGCCTTTCCAGATTTTGATGGAACCAGCCCGACAAAAATGCCGCCAAACAGCTGCTGTCAGGAAACAGACCGGAACACCCACCCAACCGGAACATGCTGTGATCTTGTGGATCCTTCTCTCCAGAGCATGGCTCAGCGTCTAGGGAATATGCATGAATATACCTATGCTGTATGCTCAAAAAGGACGACTGGTGAAAAGAATGGGGGATCAACCTGCGGAGTGCTTGATCTAGCGGGCAAAAGAGCTAGCGGGCAAAAAGACGTGCCAGGCGTTGGGCTGATTCTCCTGCCTGACATTCAAAGGTTCCCATGTCCAGGTTTGAGCATCTTCCAAATGCTCAGAGAACCACTAAAGTGTTTGCCAGGACAAACATATATCACAGTCGGTGTCAAACTCTTATTCCAGGGCCCGAACCATCCCCAACCACTTGCATAGCTACTAGCTAGGACCGTTTCCTTCGATCTTTCCTTTAAATGAGTCCAAAACAAATCCCTGTAGGACACTCCCAACAATTGTCAGTCTCAAAATGGGCACTCCCAAACCCAACCAACAAAAACGCACCTTTCCTAAAGTGGCTGTCCCAATGGGGCTCACTTCCATTGTTGAGTCTTCCCCACAGAACGGGACATGGACCTACAAACGGAATTCCAGGGTCACCCCGTTCCATGAGAGGAGGTGATCAAATCAAAGGCCCGCGGGGGATATAATTTCAAAATGGGTGAGTTTTCTTTTTTAGTTTCCTCTTACCAAAAAAGGGAAACCCCCCAAAACGAGCGCCATCAACCTCCCACGACTCAGAGGCTTTGGAGCCAGCCTCTGATTAGCATAGCGCGTCAACGGACCACCGACTAGCAGCAAATACAGGTCATTGATTCACCCTTCTGTCTCTAAAGAAGTGATGCCGCGATGCCACCAAGACTTAAACCCTGGCAAGGAAGGCCCCGCATATAATCGTTGATTACAGACTGATCTCCAAGCATGGTTCAAGCTGCGCTGGCCGGAAAAAGGTGGATAGCCTGCCAACCGACTGGCTTCCTATTTGGAGGAACCATTCTGAACGCCCAAAACTCCCTGAAACTGAGCGACGCTCCTCACCGGCACTGGCCAACCGATTTCAACAACGATTTGCAGCAGACTCTTTCAACACCAATGTCCACCACGAGTTGGATTTGCTAGTCCCTAAGTGGTTTTGCGAAACAGTTGTTGAAGGCCGAAATCGCCTCAACATGATAGCACCCTGTCATAATCAAAGCCTAGCATTGAAGAGTTGTGCCCAAAGCTATGCAAAGATATGCAACAAGGTAAAAAAGCGGCAACTTGCACCTACTTGTGACTGTGACTGTCAATACCCTTCTTTCCTTCAGATTTTGATATGGCTCGCCTCCGTCCACCCACCGAGGTGCGTGGATGTTGCCGTTGGGCGCCTCCGCATGGATCTCGGCATCCAACCGGGCCAGTGCACCTCACACAGGGTTTCCGGGAACCTCCGTGGGCGCTCCTTTCGTTCCAAGCCCACGGAGGTTTTCTGCGTGCGTTGCGATGTTAATGCTTGGGCCCTTCAGCTTCACGAACTGAAGCTTGTTCTAGATGTACAGGCGGCTTGTGTCCGGTAACACCGGTGTCGAGCAGGTCAAATGGGCTGAGGCACCAAGTTGGTCGCCCCCTCGGAACAACATCTGCGTCGCTTCAGGCGCGGTCTTCAACTTCAGGTTAGTCTCACCGTCCAGGTTTGCAGTGGACACGTAGCCTTGGCGCGGATCGGCATCCCGCTTCACGTCAAAATTGGTGTCTCTCACTCTTCAGGCAGATGCTCCAGCCATGGCAACATGGAAGATGCCCGCCCTAGAATGTCACCGAGGAGCGGGCTACAGTCGTTTATGTTCTGCTTAATTTTTGATCACCCCCCCCCCCCACCTCCGCCCCACCACCCCTGCCCAACATGCTCAGAAGCAGTTTCCGCCGTCACCAGAGCAGTACAACGGCACGGTGTCCGCCGGAAACTCTTCGTCCTGCCCAGAAAATCTAAGCTACCAGTACAACCCAAGTGACCATCCGATTCCAAGCACAGCCATCAAGTATGCAACTCTGAGAAGCATGTCCTCAAGAACTAAACTGAACATCCAAACATCCAGCCCCATAGCCACAAAGGTATTCTTTCTGTTCTTCTCTCCCTAAACCTGAATCAAGCGGCCGATGTCCGTCCTGCTAATGGCGAGCTTTGAATTTTACCAAGGCTAATGTGCACTCTGCCCCACCACCGCCCAACACGTCCTTCCGAATCCGCAGGACGTCGCCCACCCGAATATCCTGAAACTTCCTCTTCACCTTGCATAGGGAGAGCAGGTTTTCAAGAAAGAACTGCCATGTCCTCCCACCCACCCACCCACCCGCCCGCCCGCCCGCCCGCCCGCCCACCCGCCCGCCTGCCCGCCTGCCGCCCGCCCACCCACCCACCCACCCACCCACCCCACATACAGGCACCTGGAAACCCACCCCCAGCCAACCCCCAAAACCCACCCAGCGACCCTAAACCCACAACCCTACCCTTGGCTCAGCCCTAAATTCCGCCCCCAAACTTTAAACCAACCGTTGAACCCCCACGACCCCACCCTGAACCCAACCCGAACCAATCATTCACTTCACCCTGCCTAAAACCACCCTAGACCCTCCAAGCCAGCCAAGTGCTGAACGATGCAGCCAAAAGCAGCACTCTGAGAAAGCGGCCGAAAGAAAGCAAGAAAAACAAAACACAACAAATGCCCTGTTGTGAGCGTAGGCTCCTGGTTTAGCCGTTAAATCAAAACTGCCGCAAAGCCTTGTCTTTCACTTCTGCCCGCAAGCAACAAATGAATCAAAATCCAAACCTGCTACTAAATTAAAATAGACTACCCAGAACCATTGAACGAATCAAGAAGGCGGCTGCACACATTTATGGTTGGGACTATGCAACGCGACATCCCATGCCGATTTCTCTACTGCAAAGAGTTGCCTTGCTGTTTTGCTCCAAAAACGAATCGAACAGAATCTGCAGTGCCAAAGCCGCAGCTTGTCCTCAAGAACCTGCAAAACAAAAATAGAAACGCATGCCTGCATTTGAAAGGGCCCAAACACGCTGCACTGTTCAAGAGATGCCAGCAAGTGCAAAGGCACATCCTCTGCACACCCGCCGCTGCTGCATAGTAATTTTGGAGCCTAGTCCAGGCTGTAAGAAGTGAAAAGTGGGAAACGATACATCAGGCTGGAAGGTTTTCCGCAAACACGTAGAACAAAGAAGCTGAACTTGTCTCAACTTGATCCATGCCGCACGGGCCGTGAGCCCACACCGGGCCGCTTTTTCCAGGCCTCGCTGCCCCGAACGACCACCGAAGCCAAGGAGTTGTTGATCTCCTCGTCAGCTTTCTTCCGCTGGAGGTCGTCGTAGAGTGCGACAGCGGCGGTCACCGCCATCATCATCACCTCTCAAACTGTCATCCCTTCAAACAAAAACGCGGACGTGATTTCAGATATTTCAGAGCAAATGGCTGACCAGTGAGCCTCCAATCTAGGAACTGCACCTGAAACCGCCTTTGACAGCAAACTGAGGGCGTGAATCAGACCTTGGCCTGAGGCCCAGGCTAGAAGGCCTAGCGTGGAAAAGGCACGGATCGTGCCAACGAACAGGGGCGTCTTTTCACCCAAGTACATAATGATGGAGATACACAGGAAGTACACGTTTCCTCAGCATCTGAACTCCTGCACTCCCAGCTTTCAACTGACCCACACACACAATTTTGGTTACCCAAAAGAGCACTGGACAGTTGCGTCGTACCCCCGGCTTTTTGTAGGGAATTTGAGTGGCGCCCATGTCCTCTCCAAACCAACAGTAAACCAATGAGCTTGTCAGTTGCGACGACCTAGCGGGAACAAGGTTCCCACAAAAGGGGAAGGACTGAATTCCCTCCCGAGCATCCAAATTTGTGCAGCTGCTCGAAGATATTCTTCGGCAGAAAAGTCAGGGCTGTGTACTTGGAGGTCTTCACCTCACCGAACACCAATCCGCGCGCCAGTCTACAGGCAACAAGCCGAATCTGAATGATAGAGACACCCGTCTGTGCCACTTTTTGTGCAACATGTCAAACAGCATGCCGAAAGTTAAAGTTTCATCCGCAGCATGGCAATAGCATGCCTGCGTCGCGACTGGCGGCATGCTTGCTTGGCTGGCAGCTTGGCTTGTTGATTTGTCAGCTGGCGCTTTGCTGTTCCGGTCAGCCCTGAGATCATTCGGCTAGGACTGACAAACATTTTTGCGACGCCGCTCTTGGCGTGTCCTTCCTTTCTGTCTCTGTGTGTGCGCGCGCGTGCGCATGCGCGTGCGCATGAGAGTGCGCGTGCGAGTGCTCGTGAGCTTGCGTGAGCTCGCGCGGCGCGCATGCCGTGTGCGTTGCGCGCGTTGCGTGCGATGTGTGCGTCGTGTGCGTCGCGTGCGTTGCGTGCGTTGCGTGCGTTGCGTGCATTGTGTGCGTTGTGCGCGTCGCGTGCGTTGCGTGCGTTGCGTTCGTTGTGTGCGTTGTGTGCGTTGTTTGCATGCGTTGCGTGCGTTGCGTCCGGTGTTTGTGTGTGTGTGTGTGTATGTGTGTATGTGTGTATGTGTGTAAATGAGTTAATTTGTGTAATGGGTGTGTGTGTGTGGGTGGGTGGGTGGGTGGGTGGGTGGGTGGGTGGTGGGTTGGGTGTGTGGGTGGGTGGGTGGGGTGGGTGTGGTGGGTGGGTGGATGTGTGGGTGGTGGGTGGGTGGGTGGGTGGGTGGGTGGGTGGGTGGGGGGGGGGGGGTGGGGGTGGGTGGGTGGGTGGGTGTTTTGGGGAGTGGAGTGGGTGGGTGCGTGGGTGCGTGCGTGCGTGCTGCGTGCGTGGCGTGCGTGGCGTGCGTGCACGTAACGTCACGCACGGTGCGTGCGCGGCGTGCGGGGCGGGCGGGCGGGCGGGGCGGGCGCGCGCGCACGCGCGCGCGCGTGGCGTGGGGGGGCGTGCGTGCGTACGTGCGTGCGTGCTGCGCTGTGCTGTGCTGTGCTGCGCTGCGCTGCGCTGCGCTGCGCTGCGTCGCGTCGCGTCGCGTCGCGTCGCGTTGCGTTGCGTTGCGTTGCGTTGCGTTGCGTGCGTTGCGTTGCGTGCGTTGTGTGCGTTGTGTGCGTTGCGTGCGTCGTGTGTGTGTCGTGTGTGTGTCGTGCGTGCGTGCGTGCGTGCGTGCGTGCGTGCGTGCGTGCGTGCGTGCGTGCGTGCGTGCGTGCGTGCGTGCGTGCGTGCGTGCGTGCGTGCGTGCGTGCGTGCGGGCGTGCGTGCGTGCGTGCGTGCGTGCGTGCGTGCGTGCGTGCGTGCGTGCGGGCGTGCGTGCGTGCGTGCGTGCGTGCGTGCGTGCGTGCGTGCGTGCGTGCGTGCGTGCGTGCGTGCGTGCGTGCGTGCGTGCGTGGTTGGTGGTGGGTGGGTGGGTGGGTGGGTAGGTGGGTGGGTGGGTGGCTGGGTGGGTGGGTGGGTGGGTGGGTGGGGGTGATAAGGCCGGGACAAGGAAGCCCGCTTTTTTTGGGTTGGGCAAACGTCAACATTTGCCTGACCCGTCAAGCTGCGCAAACGTCGGCGTTTGCCTAGCCATTCGAATCGCTGGAGGATAGCCCTGGGACATGGAAGCTCGCTTTCTAGTGCTCGGCAAACGTCAATATTTGGCTAACCCCTCAAAAGCAGCCTTTCTGGGGCTGCCCAAACGTCGACGTTTGCCTAACCCCTCAAATGGCTTAATTGTGTGTCCCCTTAGGGTTGCAAGCATTAAATTTATTATTGCTAGGAGTGTTTTTCAGGCCTTGCGCAAAGATAGAAACTTTTGCTACGGTTTATGGCCCGGAAAAGTGAAATTACTTGCAAGTACTAGATTGAGGATTGCCAGTACAAAATTCAAATTTAAATATTGCCAGTACTTAATTGTGTGTCCCCTTAGATTGCAAGTGCTAAAACATTTTTGCCAGTACCAAATTTAGTGTTGCCGCTACGGAATTTAGTATATGTGCGTAAACGGAATGAACCCTCTGCAGGATTTGGCGGCCCCGCGGAAAGATATCTCCGGTCAAAAGTTTCTATCTTTGCGCAAGCCGTGTTTTTCAGGCCTTGCGGAAAGATAGCAACTTTTGCTACAGCTCATGGCCCGGAAAAGTCATAATATTTGCTTGCCTGTTAAATCCAGTAGTCTCAGCCCCTAAGCTAGTATTGCCAGTACTGGTATTGCTTGCCAGGACTAAATTGAGCTTAATTTTTAGCGAGGTTCAAACTCCTTACTAAAAACATGTATTTTGGAATGATTTCGGGCTTCCAGAAGGGGCGGTAGCTCTGCGAGTCCACAATCCCCCCTCTGCAGATGACTGGGTCCGGCGCAAGAATAGAACAGTTTCGGACAGAGCTTCGTTTGCAGTTCCATCGAAGGATCCAAAAAGTTTCTATCTTTGTGCAAACCCTGTGTTTCTCAGGCCTTGCGCAAAGATAGAAACTTTTGCTACAGCTCATGGCCCGGAAAAGTTTCATTATTTCTTGCAAGTAGTAAATTGAGGATTGCCAGTACTATATTTAATATTGGCCGGAACTAAATTTTGAAATTGCCAGTACTTAATTGTGCGTCTCCTTAGTGTTGCAAGTACCAAATTTCGTATGGCGGTACTACATTTACTTAATCCAGTATTCGTGCGAAAACGGAATCAACCATCTGCAGGATTTGGCGGCCACGCGGAAAGACAGAAGCTCTCCGGTCAAAAGTTTCTATCTTTGTGCAAGCCCTGTGTGTTTTCAGGCCTTGCGCAAAGATAGAAACTTTTGCTACGGTTTATGGCCCGGAAAAGTGAAATTACTTGCAAGTACTAGATTGAGGATTGCCAGTACGAAATTTAAATTTAATATTGCCAGTACTTAATTGTGTGTCCCCTTAGATTGCAAGTGCTAAAACATTTTTGCCAGTACCAAATTTAGTGTTGCCGCTACGGAATTTAGTATATGTGCGAAAACGGAATCAACCCTCTGCAGGTTTTTGCGGCTTCGCGGAAAGATAGAAGCTCTCCGGTCAAAAGTTTTCTATCTTTGCGCAAGCCCTGTGTTTTTCAGTGCGGAAAGATAGAAACTTTTGCTACGGCTCATGGCCGCGCAGGTCCTTCCCCTGCTGCAACAGGAGGCCCACACATCCAATTTGAAGTCCCTTTCAGCGCCATTCTCCCCAAGTCTCGTGCAATAACATCACGAGTCTTTCCTCTCACACATTCAATTTCCTAGTCCTTCTGGAGTAAATCCATGGGCCACGCAATCATTGTACCGAATACCAGGCTTGTCTGGAGTTGGGCTCCCTATGGTTTGCGCTCCGTCCCCAGGCACGAAATAAGGGACAAACACGTCATGTGCCTGAACTGGGATAGCGTCAACGGGCAATGAATCCACCAGGTTTGAGCACAATGTGCAACCACCACTCTGTAAAATTGTTCTCGCGCAAAGCATCTATGCACATGAAATCCCAACGGTGAGGCTGGTATGTGGACTGGATGTTTCCCAACACAAACATCCATCGGGCAGTGAGCTTTTGTAGCCTTTGTGATCGGTTCAGAATAAAGGGAGCTTTGTGCTCCATATCGAATGAGAACCATATCATTGTCAAGCAATCCAAGTAAAATTGCCACGCTGCTCCAAGCGCATGCGGGACCAAGTTCGAAAAAACTTTGGTGGGTCGGTTCTCTCTGACGGTCAAGTACAACATTTCTGTTTCCAAAATGCACATTGGGGCGTGGCATGCTATGTCTGATTTGTCAATGCTCTGCCAATTAGCCATGTATTCGTGTAACCGCAGCAAATCTGCCTTGCGCTTCTCAAACGACTCCTGCACTTTCGCATGGTGCCCTTGACTGAAGTTGGAACACGTCAAGCCAGGAGAAGGGGAAGTAGGAACTGCGGTTGCACACGGTTGCCCCGACTTGACATCTGCAGCTTGCGGCACGACAAACCATTGCGACGGGTTCTGCTGCAAGAGTATGGAAGTCAAGCCGCTGCCAAGTATCACTCCGAATGCGCCTATTCCGGCTTGCCGTGTCACAGTCATACGGGGCCTAAAACACAGCAGCCTTCTGGCTGCACTCCAGCCAAATGATGCATGAACATGGAAAACCATCTCCCAACAAGAACAAGCAAACTGCAAAAACAAACGACAGACATGGCTTTATGGAACATGTTCCTTTAAAACAGTAAACAGGCGCTGGCAAATAGGACGACTTCTTGTAAAATCAAACTTTGGTTTCACGGCCCGCCCAACACTGCTCAACGCAGTTGTCTCAATTTCGAAGCTCAGCTGGTTGAAAACAACAACATAATTGGAAAAGATCACTGAATCAAGACAACAACGAAAAGTTGGTAAAACACTTGGACAGAACTGGACAGCAACATGGCAGCAAGTTGCAATGAAATGGAAGCATTTGGAATTCATTCGATTGAGAACACTTGTTAAAACAAAAAAAGTACCTGTGGGAAAGAACCAAAAATGACTGGAACACAGCGGCATAGACTTGAAACAGTTTGCATTATGATTTGCTTGCCTGAAGTAAATCTAGTTATTGCAGAACCTAATCTAGTATTGCTAGTATTAAATTTGGCATTGCCAGGACTAGACTGAGCATTGCCAGGATTTGAATTGTTTAAATTCCTTACAAAAATTTTGGGCGTTTAGAAGGGGGGGTAGCTCTGCGAGCGCAATCCCCCCTCTGCAGATGACTGGGTCCCGCGCAAGAATAGAACAGTTTCGGACAGAGCTTCGTTTGCAGTTCCATCGAAGGATCCAAAAAGTTTCTATCTTTGTGCAAAACCCTGTGTTTCTCAGGCCTTGCGCAAAGAGAGAAACTTTTGCTACAGCTCATGGCCCGGACAAGTTTCAGTATTTGCTTGCAAGTAGTAAATTGAGGATTGCCAGTACTAAATTTAGTATTGGCAGTACTACTAAAGTTCATATTGCCAGTGCTTGATTGTGTGTCTCCTTAGTGTTGCACGTACAATTTTTAGTAATTATTGCCAGTACTGAATTCAGTATTGCCGCTACTGCATGCAGTATTCGTGCGTAAACGGAATCAACCCTCTGCAGGTTTTGGCGGCCCTGCGGAAATATAGAAACTCTCCGGTCAAACGTTTCTATCTTTGCGCAAGCCCTGTTTTTCAGGCCTTGCGGAAAGATAGCAACTTTTGCTACGGCTCTCATGGCCCGGGAAGTCAAATTATTTGCTTGCAAGCACAAAATTGAGGATTGCCAGCACTAAACTTACTATTGTCATTCTGGATAACCCCGGAAAATGGGAGCCCGCTTTTTTTGGGTTGGGCCGTCCACATTTGCCTGACCCCTCAAACACAGCTTTGCCGGGGCTGCGCAAACGTCGGCGCTTGCCTAACCCCTCAAACGGCTTAGGTGGGTGGGTGGGTGGGTGGGTGGGTGGGTGGGTGGGTGGGTGGGTGGGTGGGTGGGGGTGTGGGGGGGTGTGGGTGGGGG
>CAUJNA010000842.1:0-60000 GCA_963377175.1 Effrenium voratum
CACACACACACACACACACACACACACACACACACACACACACACACACACACACACACACACACACACACACACACACACACACACACCAAAAAACACACACACACACACACACACACACACACACACACACACACACACACACACACACACACACACACACACACACACACAAACACACACACTCACACACAAACACACACACACACACACACACACACACACACACACACACACACACACACACACACACACAAAACAACACACACACACACACACACACACACACACACACACACACACACACACACACACACACACACACACACACACACACACACACAAACCCACACACACACACACACACACACACACACACACACACACACACACACACACACACACACACACACACACACACACACACACACACACACACACACACACACACACACACACACACACACAACACACACACACCACACACACACACACACACACACACACACACACACACACACACACACACACACACACACACACACACACACACACACACACACACACACACACACACACACACACACACACACACACACACACACACACACACACACACACACTTGATATGAGACGGCAACAATGCAAGAGTGCATCCCCAAGTATCTGAAAAGTGGAGTTTCGTCAGCTAGCCTTCCCGATCTGTTCGCTCGCCGCGGCTACTCGTCAGTGCCCATGACTACCGCGACGAGGTACTAAGAAGGGGGTCGGTTTGCTGGCATGGGCATACTCCAGAAAAAGAGAGAGAGGCACGACCGCAGAACCCCTTAGGAACAGGGGGGCCACACACACACACCCCGCAGGGGGAAAAAAAAAAAGACCCACAAAACGCCCGAAACTCAACACTCAGAAGAACAGGCAACATCTGAAAGCCGCCTCCATCATGATTCCCGATGGGGGATTTTGTCCGTTTGAGGAACTCCTGCCTATGCTCAATTACTCGCGGTCATTTTGACATGTGGCATCACCGCCTGAGTTCAGGTGCATTGGTTCGAAATTGTTGCCTTCTGATGCTGTTCCTTCACCTTTCTGAGGCGCTCCAGGCTCTTCCAGCGCTGCGTGACATCCGCGATGGACCCGTTGAGCTTCTTGGCCAGCGATTTGTACGAGTACTTGGACGCTGTCCGCTTTCAGGCTGCAAAGCTGCTGGTCATCTTCCTCTGTCCAGGCGCGAGGCACTTCCGGGGGAGTGCCTGGGGTTCAGGAAGAGATTCAGGAGAGGAGAACAGGCCCGCGCAAGGAGAGACCGGAGCTGGCGCTGGAGTGCGAGGTGCCGGACGTGCTGGAGGTTCCGGGGAATTCGTCTTCTCGGAGGATGTAGCGCGGCATCGCTTCCGCTTTGTGCTTCGTCGATCGGTCCGACCCTTGTCCATGATGGAACTGGGAATATTGGCCTTCTTGATGCTCAGCTGACCAGCATAGGTGTGCGCCATGGAGCTCTTCGGGCGCGGGTCTACAGCTTCGTTGGCGTCTCCCGTGATGATGCCGTAGGACAACGACTTGGGGTTGGCCACTGCGTTGTGCTTATGGTCCACGTGTAGCTGGAGTGACTGAAAGTCGACTGGTGGTGGAGGGTCGGCCAGATCCTCCGAGTTGACCGAATTCAGAATCCCGGGGCCAGGTGGTTCCACCTCATCGAGTCCAGCAGGATCGCGTGCTCGCGGTCGCGATGATTCGGCCAGCGACAGACCTCGGACATGTTGCCGCCGCACGCGATCGTGCCCGCCGTGAAGCCTGCGACTGTGTGCCTCGTCAGCCTGATTCAGTGCTTTCCGGTTGGGATGGCCGGAAGATGAAACAGGTGCTGCAGGTCAGCTGACTTGTAGCCGGCGGACAAATAGATACTGCGAAGCTGATCCAACGCCACCTGTACTGCTCGGGCCGGGTGCGCGTACTTGGTAGCGAGGGCTGACCGTGATCTGGCCCCAGAGAGAAGGGTGGAAAGACTTCCTGCAGTGTGGGGTCCTCTGATCTGCCAGATTTTTGTTGGGGTTTTGTAGTAAATCGCACGGTCGCCCACGTCGATCACGAAGCCGAGGAACTCAGAGGAGCCCACCTGTTCCAACACGATGGGTGCACCATAAAAGTCAGCTTGAAGCAAAGCCTCCAGTGGGGCTGCTGGGTGACCGGAAGCCGGAGACGGGAAGATCACAAATCTGTTGTCGACATATCGCTCCAAGAAGATGTTGTGACTGGCGAACCATTGTCCGTAAATACGCTGCCAAAGAACTTCGTGCCTCGCGACGCAGATGTGACTGAGAACTGGGCTCAGCTGAGAGCCAATCGCTGTTCCGTGGACTTGGCGCAGAATGAGAGTCCCCACCTGGACATACATGCATCGGAAGCTGGATTTGACTATATCTAGGATGTCCTCCACATAAATGACCCGCGTAGTCGGCGTACGTCCGTAGGATTGCTTACCCGCAAAAACCCGATTGTAGTGGACCGCTGCCTGAGTTTCCACCGAATAGATGAGACCAGGATGCTCTCGCCGGTGCTCTGCTAATAGCTGCTCGACTGCCGCGCACACCTGATCCTGAGGGACACTGTTGAAGAAGCCGACTAAATCGTCGTTGTGAAATGCGAGGGTGACTGTATCGTCTGTGTTGTCAAAGTATTGCTTGACGTTCTGCCATATCCTCGGCGTGGGGTGTACCCCCCACGAACGCTTCCATGTACTCGCAGCGATCTCGCCTAGGAGGATTGCTACCGCTTTAAAGAGCTGCCGATGTACCACCTTATGGTAGGCTATAATAGTCCGCCCCGATTTCCATTGCTTCTTGCGTTTGAGAAAGACTTTTCCAACCGGGATCGCGGTGGTCTTCTTCCTGTATGCCCATTTGTACCTCTTCTGCAAGTGTCTGGGGATAGCTTCAACAATAAGAGCCCCAGCTTGGTCGGGCTTCAGTGGAGTGGCGGCAAATGTGCCTGACTGAAGCCAGGTGTTGTGGAGGCCTTTGAAGTAGAGTTGGGGGCAGAAGAACATGAGGTGGTGGTTGTCATGATCCTCGTTATGGCACACAAAGTCCTGGCCGAGGTGTCGATGCAGGATGTTCAGCTGGTGCTTGGTGAGGAGTTGATAGGTGGACGCGTGCTGCCGATGTTTCTGAAATTGACTGCGTAGGTGCTGCATGAGAGGTGCGTGGAACTGGTCCAGGGGCAGCCCATGGTGCAAGCACCATTTCCGTAGGCGTTCATGAACCTGCACTTCGTAAACTGAAAGGTCCACATAATATGACGCCAGGGCTGAGGTGTAATGAACGTGCTGGGGGGTTCCCGGAAAACGGAACTCATCCAATCCCGCGGCCACATGGCCTTGAACGTGAGATAGCCAAGGCTGACGTTTTAGCCAGGCTGCGCACTGACACGATGATGGTCCGGGGGATGTCAGAAGGTAGCAGTCCTGAAACGACGAGAAGTTCCACATAACTGTATGGACCCGAGGATGAGGGGTCTCTGCCAACTTCGTGCTGGGCAAGTGAAATGGAAGAGCCCAGTTGCGGTGGTCGAGAACAAGCCGACGAAGTACTTCCCTGGTGGACCGCTGATAATTGGGATGGGACAGCCAGGGTAATCGCAATAACAAGTTGGTGTTGGGTTGCTGAAGTTGACGGAAATCAAGAACTCTGCGCAAAATATTCCGAACTCGATGCCGATGGGGCTGTTCCACATTGCCGGACAGCCTGTATATAGAAGTATATATCCAAGTCTGAATGCCGTCCGCTACGAAGTCGTTTTTCTTCCTCCCAGGATTCAATGTGCTCCGAGGTGAGGCGAGCGATGATGGACCAGGCTTGGGTGTGTTTGAGCGCCACCCGATGGAAGTTCCTGCCATAGACTGTGCAACTCCTCCTGCGCAAGCGGAGGAAAAGGCGTTTGCCGAACCTGGACCAGGGCTGTTCTGCAAGAAACCTGGTAGCCGTATAGCCGGTGGAAACGCGCTTGTACCGCCGATAAATGTAGGGCCAATTGAGGGACGGCTGATAGATGCTAATCAAGGCGTGTTCCTGGGTCCAGGTGACTGCGTGGTCGGAGTCTGTCAGGATGACCCATGTGGCAAACTCGTCATAGTTGCCGAAGTGATGCCACCATCTGAGGGCCGGCTCCGCATTGATAAGCTGTCCGTGCTGAATACCCAGTAACTTAGCCCTACGATTGTGTTCTCGACTAGGATAAGTGATGCTGGTGCTTCCAATATATACGTCCGACTGCGGGTTGACGGAGCGTGGAAGGTCCGGACGGAGTTCGACTCGCTGCTTCCAGTACACTGCGTTGGGCTGCAAGAAGTGGGTGAATGTGTACATGTTCGGGTGGATGCGCAAACGTCGGAGTCGGCGTCTGAGTTCCGTGAGTGCATGCGTGGGACGACCATAGTGATGAATCATCAACAGCGTGGACATTGACTCGGACCACATAGATAGTTGCTTGTTGACCATCGGCATGTTGAGGATTTGGCGACTCGTGACGATGATCAGATAGAGAACCTGGTAATACTGGTAGGATGCATGCACATCGAGGGAGTCCCCGAGTCTGATTGCAATAAGCGCAGTGATGTAGGGAAGGAAATAATCGGTGCCATGCTGCAAGCTCACTGGCCAAGACGGCTCAGGAATACCATAGTGTCTGGCTGCACTGTAAAGCTCTGACCGTTCATACTTGCTGTAGAGTTGCAAAAGAAGCACCGTCTCTGGAGATTGAATGACCGGCATGGCTTAGCCATGCATCCAACGCTCGAGCACTGAACGGTTAAATGGGTCAACTGGAAACAGCGGAAAACAGCGGAAAAGCCCCGACCCCCGACCCCGAGAAAAACAGGAAAACGAAAGAAGAAGAAAAGGCAGCTGATGGTCTCAGGGCAAGGTGCGAACGTGATGAGCAGCGGGCTTTTTGTGCCAGTCGTGTCAATGGTGCTAACTTCCCTCCTCGTGAGCGCTACCGCCGCTCCCCTCACTTGCCATACATGTACAGGACCGTGATGAACTGCAGGAGTGCTCGCTTCGATCCCTTGCTCACTAAGGAGATTGGGGCGCCCCATTTGACTGCAATGGTTTTCAACTGCTCCACCGTGTCGGATGCCAGCTCCTGCTTGATGAGATCAAGGTAGGTCGCTTGGTTGGACAGCGTGCGTTCGTGTAGCCATGCCTTGAAGACCTTGTCCGTGAGGCTGGTGGGAAGTGGTACCTGTTGCCCTTTGGGATTTCCTTGACGTAGAAGTTCTGAGTCTAGTGTGATGTCCGGGGCAGTCTCCGGGGTCTTTCTCTTAGCCGGTCGTCGCTTAGGGGCTGGATCAGCCTCTGGAGATGGAACTGGTAGGGGAGATCCTTGAGCATCTGAGTTGGCCGCATTGATGGAGAGGGACTGGTCAGAGCGGCCGGGCGTGGGGGTCCAGGACGCGGCATTGGAAGGTGACGAGGAGGGCAGCTTCTTATCCGGTGTAAGAGTGATGCCCTTGTTCTTGTAGCGCTCCAGCTGTTGTTCCAATTCGGCAATTTTGTGGCGAGTGAGGTTCTCCTGCTTTGCGGGCTGCAACGACTCCATGAGATCCACGATTTTGAGCGCAAGTGGCTCCATAAACTGCATAGCCTCATTGCGCTTATCCGGCGCATTGTCCGCGTGGAGAGAGCGAGCTGTCCTGTCGATGTCGACCTCCCTGCCTCTCAATGCTTTGAGAATGGATGTCAATAAGACTGCCTCGGCTATCGTCTGAGCCATGACTGGAGTGCTGTATCGCCCATTTGACAGCGCTCGTAGTGCGTGATCTTCTGCTCCTCCTCGAAGAAGTCGTGTCAATGGAAGATCCAAAATAGCTGTTCCTGCGAGCCCGACCCTTCTGGACCACTGAGTAGGCTGAACGTGACGGTACAGTTGCAGACCACGGACCTCCGTCTTGTCGAGGAAGATGTCGTCAGATTGGAAGGTGCTGGGGAGTAGCTGCGAGTATCGAGGCTGAGTGTACTGCGTTGCATCACCTTGGCCTAGAGGTGCCCGAACTGGAGGTTGAACTGGCGGCGCTGGCGGTGGAGGACGAGGACCTGTCTGCATGTGGTTTGTTCCACCACCGTGATAGTTGTAAAACTGACCGGGAGGTTGAGGAGGAAACTGGTGAGCCATATGTGGAGGTCGAGGAGGATTGGCGCGAGGGCGCTGCTTCCTCTCGAGGTTGATGTTGCAAGGGTTCCATCCGATTGGAGCTCAAATAGACCTCCTGCTGGGACTGCGGAACTGACCATGATGGAAGATACGAGGATCCCGGATGCGAAGAGGAGGAGGGTGCCGATGTCGCCGGCCATGAATAGTTCCACTGAGAAGCCATCACGAGATGGGAGTTTGCCGTCAACACTGCTGATAGATTAAAAGCTAGGGATACGCCACACATTGCCGAGACAGCAGACATTGTCAAAACGGCACCCGAATTTCAACCAGGCTCAGGGCAGTTTGAAACCGGAAAACAGCAGTAGGCACACGAATCATCAAAAAGGAAAAGAACCCGCAGTAAGGCCAACACATGCTTGAATGAGGCTCTGGCGTGCACTTTTTGTCGCAAAATATCGTCGGTGGTCGAAGACGGCAGAAACATCATTAATTGTCATTGGTTACAGCAGCTCCTGGTGCAGGTTCACGAGCGGAGGACACCGGTGGGTGGCTTTGCATCGGTAGGCCATGCGAGTCCAACGATCTGACTTGCCTCCGGGATCACCATCCAACACTTGCCCGACACATAGTGGATGACATCAGGACGTTCACTGGAGTCCAGGGCCTCAATGCAAGCTTGCTCTCCTCCCGATCGAATCGGCTGGCAGGTGCCGACAGCGCGTCCAAACAACAGCAATTGGGCCATGTTAAAGGACATGCTCCAGTTCTGGCTCAGCGTGCGAGCAATTTCTTCAGCGTCATAGTCAGCGTGTCCTGTGATCTTCCAGCCCTGGGCGTAAAAGGCTGGGCACTCCGAGGAGTGCTGCCGGGAAGGATGGATCTGTCGGCTCCGCAGGATGCCTCGAGTACCGCCGACACTGGATGCGTGAGTCCAGAGCAGCATGGGTCGCGTCTTCGTCGGCTCTTTGAGCCGAACTGTGGCGCCAAGGTAGGGGACGGTCAGCATGAACCAGTGCGGGGTGATCTTATACAAGTGATGATCCGGGTTGACCTTCGCATAGTTCAGAGTGGAGTGCTGAGAAGGTATGCCTGCTGCATTCAAGGTAGCGGCCACATAGTCCAACTGCTCCTGATTGACTGGGATCCCATCGCGGAGATACGGTGCGGCAAGCACCTGAAGTTCGTTTCTCCAGGGGTCAGACTCCGGGTTGGGAAGCAGGATCAGCGGTGGGTGCGCCTGCGGATTTGGGCGTAGCTGCATGCTCCTCGAGGACGACCCCACATCTGGGTGAGCACCTGCGGCCTTTGAGGCTGGAGCCGATGGGGCCCTGCTTCTGCTGCGCGGAAGCGGAGATCTATTGCTTCTCGGTCGTCGGGATGAGGCTTTAGTTGCCGTAGGCGCCCGGGATGAGGACTTGGCTGCTGCGGGCGCTGACGCAGCAAGATCCGATGCTGCCGTGATGGAGTTGTCCGATGTTGAGTCCCTTCGGGAGATCGGTGGTGGCGTCCTGGAGCGAGCTCGACCTCGCCGCTGTGGGGGCACTGACTTGGAGTAGGGGGAAGCGTTGTGGGAACGTGACCGATCTCCCTCGGTTGTGTGGCGTGACCTGGATGGTGGGTTGGGTGGTGGAAGCATCTGACCTGATGGGGTTGCCGTAGGGATCGGTGCGATAGGGGTCGGTGCTGTGGTCATAGGTGGGCATGCTGTAGTTGAAGCTGTTGGGGTAGTTGGCGTCATTGGGGTCATTGGAGTCATCGGTGTGGCCGGGCGTGCTTTCACCAGGATTTGCGGCAGGGGGCCAGCTACTGATGCAGGCCAGACATGCGAGGTAGGGATCGATGCCGAGGCGTCGCTGGGAGCAAGAGCCGGAGCCGCAGGTTGGGTAGCCCTTGAGGTGCTGGACACCGCGCAAGATATGCTAGAAGCTGGTGTCACAAGCGCACTCCTGCTCGGTGATGCTGTCTGGTGCACTGGTGACCTGGGCGGCGTAGGGCCGGCAGTGTTCCTGGATGCCTTGGTCATGGGGCCTGCTGAGTTCGACATCGGGCCTGCGTTGGGCCGTGGCATCTATTGCCAGCAATTGCGAGCCAATAACCAACTGGCGGTGTCATGGAGTCAAGCCTGATATGTCGGGTAGTCTGGCAACCCGAAAGGTGAGGTGGTCTGGGGTGCTGAAAAGTCCGGGACATGTCCAAGCCTGTGGTGAATGGTCAACGGCGAAAAGTCAACAGGGGAATTTCCAGAGTCGCGAGCGACAAGGTCCGGTGGCTGTCTGAAGAAGGTGTCGGTACATGGGTCAAAACAGGTGCCCGCAAAGGGGATCAAGACACTGACCGAAGCCCGGACGCAGTGCCTAAACACACTTGATATGAGACGGCAACCATGCAAGAGTGCATCCCCAAGTATCTGAAAAGTGGAGTTTCGTCAGCTAGCCTTCCCGATCTGTTCGCTCGCCGCGGCTACTCGTCAGTGCCCATGACTACCGCGACGAGGTACTAAGAAGGGGGTCGGTTTGCTGGCATGGGCATACTCCAGAAAAAGAGAGAGAGGCACGACCGCAGAACCCCTTAGGAACAGGGGGGCCACACACACACACACACACACACACACACACACACACACACACACACACACACACACACACACACACACACACACACACACACACACACACACACACACACACACACACACACACACACACACACACACACACACACACACACACACACACACACACACACACACACACACACACACACACACACACACACACACACACACACACACACACACACACACACACACACACACACACACACACACACACACACACACACACACACACACACACACACACACACACACACACACACACACACACACACACACACACTTGAACTCCAGATGGAGAGTGCTAATCTTTCGAGTACAACTGATGAGTCTCGAGTACAACCGACAAGTCTCGAGTATGATGAGTTTCGGCTCACGGTCACTTGGCTTCCGTCTAGCAGCGAAAACGTTACAAATTCAACATGAAGCACACACAGCGAAAGAAACAGCGGGCCAAAAGGACTTTGAATCACACGAGATGCACAGGTACGTCGAGGTGATCAGCCTCGATATCCGCATTTGCTGTGGCCGCTTCGTTGGACCATCGCACACAGCAAATGGATGGTCCCCCTGCTGCAACAGAAAACGGTTTTGGTGGCAGGGTTTTCTGCCACTCCGCACACACACGCCCCTCTACGAGGGGCGAGGTTTCTCTTTTCTCCTGCAGGAAGATCACATGCTCAAACTCAAATCTCTATCGTTGACCAAAATATCCTCCACGGCGAGGGGAGCGAGACACCGCCCTAAACCGCTCAGAAGACGGGAACGAAAGATCACCACGTTGAGCATTGCGAGTGTCGCCATAGAGGACTGAAGCGATTTGCGAAGCAGCCGGGCGATCACCATGAGAAAACGGAGTGGCATAGGTGAAGGTCTCCTCAACTGGAACGGCATCGGAGTTTCGAACTTGACCAAGAGTCTGATCATGTGGATAGTGAGTTGCGAAGGACTCAATCCGAGACAAAATGCGCTGGTACCCTTGGTGTTGCCAGTCACGGATGTCCCATGCCTGGACTGGCGCATCGGGATCAGTCACCCGCTGCCATTCACGAAAAGAATTTTCAGGTAGATCAGGTACGGCGTCACCGCGGTGCCATCGTTGAGGCTGTCCTGGAGTGTATATCCGCACCCACTCCTGATCATGCCAGACCGAATATTCGAGCCATGGGTGCTGCTTCGAATCATCGATGTCCATGTCGAGGCAAGAGGCAAGGATTGTCGCGGGCTCCGATCCAGCTAGTAGATGAACAAGCACCATGCACAACCATGTTCAAACAACAGCCAAGCAAGATCATGCAAGTGTAGAGACCACCCTTATTTTGTACGCTGCGCTGCTCATGCAAGTCTAGTCCTCAGTCAGCTCGAAGACGGGACTCATCTTGTCTCGGCCGCTGTCGGAAGGATTCACGGGCCGGTAGGGGTCGGAGACCCCAATCGTCTCCGATGGTGTGCTTCCACGCGATGCACGTACTGGTTGATGAGGATGGGAAGCCAGACGTGCGCGGGCCGTCAGTTGTTGAGAAATCCCCTCCTGGAGACGAGTCAGTTCTTCAGTAGAGAAATCAGCCGCATCCGAGGACCTGAGAATCGCGTCTAACAGCTCCGGCGACATACTCAATGCCGCAGACTGCGTGGCCACGCTGTGATGATCGGAGGGATACATGGAATCAAATTCATGACCAGCGTGAGGGGCAGCGATTCTCCGATAGCCCTCTGTGGCCCAGTCTCGTTTGTACCACGTAGTGACTTGGACCTGCCCTCCGACTGAGTCCTGGTTGGGAGCATAGAACTCCCTCCATTCTCTAAAAGTATGCGGAGGAGGTGGAGCATCATGTTCTTCTTGTGGCGTCCATGGTCCCGGATGAAAGATCTTGACCCACTGGGCATCTGGTTGTTGAGGGTCCGGGCACCATTCCAGCCACGCCATGACAACGCAACCACGGAAAGACAAGTTGATAGGTGTACGGCTGCAGACAACAACGAGTGAAAGCAAATCAACTATCATAATGCAAAAGACCACTTTTGTAGCACTGTGCGGCGCCAGCATCAAAGTCAGACTCTCCAGGAAGGCGAGGACGGGCATCAGCTATCATGTGAATTAGATGATGCCGAGGAGGAGGTCAATCCAGCATACATGAGGTCCGGTGCACCCGAAGCGAAAACTGGCCTCGCTATGCTGGGATGTGGACGACCCAGGCGTTGGTACCCCCTGGTGACCCAGTCCCTGTAATACCAAGTGTAGAAGGTGGCGTAGGATACCGGTTGCAGAACCGTGCCTGTGGCTTGCCGCCCGTGCTTTCCCTGGGCCAGTACACTTCGAAGTGGTGGACCTTGCGCCATTCCCGATAGGTGGTCGGGTCATCCGGGGCCGGTCCCAGGGTGTCAGGGGCTACTGGATGCCACTGACCCGGTACATAGATTCGAATCCATTCCACACTCGTTCCTGCTGGCCCATTGACGATGTCATAGTCAAAATAGCGAGGTAGGACCCATCGTGCTGCACCCTGCACCGTACTATTGAACATTTCAACCCGACAAGCTGCTCAAAGTTATCACGGAAAGCGGCGGACACATAGAGACGACATGCACAGCACCAAGCAAGACAACCCAATGTGAACTCACATACAAAGCAAGCACAACCGCATCTTTATCCAACATGCTACTCAAGTGTCAATCCGAATCATTCCAAGGATCATGGAATGGCGGCGGTGACGGTTCCCGCCACGCCCCATCCGGTACCGACGAGCCCACCGAGGACTCGACGTCTGCATTGACGAGCATCGCGAATCCGATGGATTGTACAGGAGGTCCAAGTCGTTGGTACCCTCGTGTTTGCCAGTCTCGGTACTCCCACACGTGGTAGGACACATAGGAACTGGGCGTGGCTATAGGATCCATTGTGGTGCCTCCGGTGCTGTCTTCAGACCAGTACACTTGGAAGTGATATGATCTGCGCCACTCCCGATACGCGGAAGCGTAAAGTGGGTCAGGAACTGGCGCCTCCTCAGGAACGGGCCTCCAAATGCCCGGAGAGTAAATTCGAATCCATTCCACTCCTCTATCGATCTGGTACTCGAAATACTGGGGGTTCATAGCAGCAATACGGGCTTGCACGACTGCTAACCAGTCGAAAGTCTGCGGCAAGGACACACATGCATTGCCAACCGCACATATCCGCTGAAGAGCGAGGCAACTTTTCAAACACAAGGTGAAACGCAGCAACGAGGTCGGAAATGTCTGACTCCTAGCTTTCACTGTCGTTGATGTCGCGCACACCTGCAATGATAGTGACCTGGTCGTCTACGAGCACAAGGGGAAAGACATTTCCGTCCATGGCGCAGGATGGCGTGACAGTAATGCTTGCATGTTGCCGATGGGGATTGCGATAGACGGCCAGCACGTTTGGAATAAAACACTGTAAAGGGCCGTCGAGATCGCCGCGGCGCTGAAGCTGATGCTGTCCGAGATCGTTTGGACGAGCGCCCTGGACTGCGTGGTTCTTCATCACGGGAAGGGTCAGTGCTGTAGATCGAGCGGCGTGTGCGCTGCGATTTCGAAGAGGTAGGGCAGGATTGTCCGCGAGGGGCTGAGATCGAGGGGCTGCGTACCGAGGGCATAAACTGTGGGTGTAGAATCACCGGTGGTGGTGGTGGTGGTGGAGGAGGAGGTGGAAGAAGCAATGGCAGACTTGGCGGGGGCGGAGGCGACGTAGTCAGCGAATGGGTCTGTCGAGTAGAGCCCCGGGTAACCCGCTGCACCTGCTCTGAATTTACACGTGTTCTTGTCACATTGAGGTATATGCTCGATGGTCATGTGCAGGTTCCGCATCTGACCAATGCTCAGGAGGATCGGTACAGTTCCTTGTTCAAGGATGTCGATGTTGGTGCTGCATGGAGGTGTCGTATGATACTTGAGGTGCAAGGCTTGGCTGTCTCTCCATTTGCAAAAGTGAACTTGGTCTCGGCCGGGATGTACGAGTAGGAGATGAGGTTCTTCACAGGTTCGATGGCCTGGGTAAAACGCTGGATTGCATGCCAGCTGCCCATGGATTTGGTACATCCGTTGTCCAGAGTCGCATAGGTCGGATTGTGCTGCGGGTTGATGACAAGCGCCATCAGCTTTGTTGCCAAAAGGCTTTGTTTTGCTGGCGTCCTTCTCACGCTGCTCATATGCGTCATATGGAATGCCATCATCGCTTCTGCTGTGCTGGATGACTCATAGGTCCCAATCCTGATCTGTCCAACCGGCATATGCAGGCTCTGTGGATGGTGCAGTCGGCTGAATGGCGGGCTGCTCCTCCGTCTTCTCTGCAATGGCTGCGAACGTCTTGGATTTTCCTTTTTATTGTCCGCCTTTTCCCTTGCCATTGTCATAGAATGGAGAACCTTTGTTTCCATCATAGGGATATTGGAATTTCGTTTTTCCTTTCGTTCCCTTCTTTCCTTTGCCTTTTCCCCAATATGCCTGGTCGTAGGGATCATAGTTCTCATTAGCCTCTTGGCCTTCCCGCCAGTCGAAAGGGTTTGAAGCCACCTCGTTGGTGACTGCCTTGCTTGTCGATTTTCCTTTTCTTTTGCTCTTCTTGAATCTGAAATTCCGCCCAGACACTTTTCTCGCTACGAACGCATCGTTCTCCTCTAGTACCCAAAAAGTCTCCTCATCGTTGGTGGACATGAAGCCTTCTTGTCCTTCTTCGTCTTCCACCCAAAAGCCTTCTTCTCCTTCGTATTCTCCTTGTTCGAGAATGTAGAAGGTGTTGTTCCGATTTCATCCTGGAGGTCGGATGGATGGATCTTCTAGTCGTGATGAAGAGAGGTCATGGTACTGCGTTTTCATCATCTCGTAGGTACAATTCTCAAGCGAGATGTTTCTCAATGACATGGCACTGATCAGCCTTTCTTTTTGCTGATCTGACAATTCACTTTGGATGATGAAAAACTGCGCAATGAGATTGTTTGAGAGGAAATCTTGTCTGCATGCCTGTAAGGTACTGCCTGAGTACTTCTGGATTTTCTGTCTGGCAGATCTGGAGGCGCCAGCGGCTTGCTGGCGCGCGGCAATTCTTCTTGCATTGGCTTCTTGGACTGAAGATATGAACTCTGGTGACTGTGCCGTATGAACTGGCATCAGGTCCATCCAGGCTGCCTTCAATCTCATCAAGAGGATCTCAAATTTTGAAGTGAATATGAGGAACTCGGTGTTCTGCCTCCGGTGGTTGAAGAAACTGAGGAGTCGGTATAAGTACACGTTGGTCGACCCTTTCAGGAAGAACTTCTTCAGCGTGTTCTTGAAATAGTTGACTCCTTCGTCAGGATCTTGCAATAGGTCGTTCTGGCATCTCCAGTGAGACGACTCTTGAGGAGTGGTCCTCTCTGGGAGGCATCAATTATAGTGAATGCCACCAATCATCTACAACTTCTTCATATCTGAACCAGCTGACTCTTCCGTCGTACGATGGCGGTCATCGAGAAGTTGAGCGTCTCTTCAGTGTAGCCGGTTGAACGGCCAACAGAATATGCTTCTACGAAGCCTTCTCCATCGGATGACACTGTGTTCTCCGCAGAACACCCGCTCCGCTACCACAATTGAGACCCTCTGCCAGGGGTACCGTATCCCCGAAGGGAGCTGGTACCTTGTGGTAGTAGAGAATGTATCGGTGGGTCCCTGGATCTATTCTGCAGGAGAGTCCAATATGCCCATAGTGGAGGCGCTCTGCTAGGTCCTTGTTGTAATGCTGCAGGATGCAACGGTACTACAAGATAGGGTCTTGAGCCAAATAGCAATGTGTGGTGCAGGGTCAATTGCGAAGCAAAAGCAACACAGGGGGGGGGTGGAATGCACGAATTCTTTGCATGATGCAACATTCAAAAATGCAAGCCTGGTCTGCAAAGGCTCTGGTTCAATTTTGGAAGATGGCAAAATATATTTCGCACCTTCCAAACTCTCGCTGGGTGAGGCGAGTTTTACTTTGGGCGGCAACCAAAAAATCTTGGACCGATGGGTTGGACAACTTCTGCACCGACTTGGATTTCCTGGAATGATGACATGTGGCGACACGAACTATCGAATTTCCTACGTTTTGCTAAAAATGAGGATGGGCTGCCATAGGTTGTAGCAATTCATACAGAGTAGCCTTTTTCTCATGTTGCTTGTGCCCTAAATGGGCCGCCTTCGGGCTTACAGGCCGCGACTCGACTCGACTAGTTTTCGTAGTTTGAAGCCGGTCGGCGCTAGAGCGCCCTGGTTGCACACTTCTTGCCGCCTTTTTTTTGCGAACGCGCGGCGTCCTAACAGCAGCCTACATCAGGCGTTGGGGCGTTCTTGCTCTCCGCGGCTGCCTTGCTCCCCGCGGCTGCCCAGCGCCCACTCGCAGCCGGCTTGCTGTGCCTGCCATTGCAAGGTGCCAGCGATCTGCAACCTTGACGGCGCAGCGCGCTGCCCAGTGACGTGCTTGAAGCTCATGCAGAGCCGCCGCTAGCCAGCCTCGTCCGGCGAGCCGCCCGGCCCTCACGGCGCAAATCTTGCATTCGCTGATTCATTTGTTTCCTTTTTTCTGGTTGGTGGATGACGCCTACATCCCCTCACGGCCCGGCACGTCGCAATCATCAACATCCGCTAGGCGCATGCCGGGATCCTGGTCAACTTGGGGGGGGACTCGTGCTTGGAGCCGGTGGTGTGCAGCCCCCCGTCATCGTGGGAAGGGTGTCGGCCCCTTGCTCGGCAGACAGCCGGGGCCGACTGCCCAAGACAAACGGGAGCTGCGTTTGCGCTGTAAGTCGTGAAGCTCGAGGGGCTCCTGAGTGCTGGGTTTGGGATCGGTGGAAGCCGCGCCATTTCCCCGAACTGCTACGTGCCTGCCTTTCTTTCTCATTTTTTTTCTCGCGCCTTTTTCTGTTTGCTCGCGGCTTCCCCCTCCCGCTGAAGTTCTTTTTGTTCCCGGGCACCATGCAGGGGACATAGCACGCTTTTGGTCAGGCACTGGCAAGCGGCTTTGCGCCGGCGCCTCAACGAAGTGGCATTCGGCGAGCAACAGCACCCGACCTTAACTCCGAGCACAACAAGTTGAGAGCGGGTGCTGGTAAGGAGCTCGGGGTAGGTCGCTTCCTTGCGGCGCCGGGCCTCAAAAAGGGCGACGAGCCTGGCTGGGTCACGTCGAAGCGCCTCCTCCCACCGGCGGTGAGTGGGGGCGCAATTGTTGTCAACCCGGGGCCCCGTTCCACAAGGGGAACCCGTTCGCAATGACTTTGACGCGATCGTCATCGAGGCGAGAGACACGCTACATTGGGGCCACAGACAAGGGTGTTTGTGGTCACCCGAGCCCCGGCCTCACAGCACAATTCACAGCACACACGAGCTGGGGCAGCAGCAGCGCGCAGGAGGTCTGGCCGCGCTCAGCTGGCGCACAGTTTCCCTGACAACCTCTCTGTGCACGCGGGCCTGATCACACCGGGCCACTCCCCGATACTTTGGGCATCGCCTTGTGGCATCGCGAGAACGTCATTCCAAAGACACGGGCATGAGACGCAGCGGGCGAGGAACCCAGCTCGCTGCTGCTCACCTGCAAATATCCTCCTCTTGCGCGCGCATCCGTGCAGCAACTACTTGCTGCGAATGCTCCCGCCCGCCGAAACCGAAGCGTGCGCGGAGTTGCACGACATGGCCGTCGCGCGGGGGGTCGGAGGCCGTTTCTTTTCTCCGCGTCCCTGCGCGTGCCAGAGCCCGAGGCTCTTCGCCCTGCTCCTCGACATGCATATGTCCACCGGTGGTCCGGTTTGTTGTGCGACCGCTGGCCTTGCTGACAGCCTCACTTCCTTGCCCTCCCCTGGCTTGAGCAATCTTGATGGGTCTTGCCAGGACTTGAGCGACCTGCTCGGATTGTGCCCCTCTTTCCCCGAGGCTTCGCTGGCCCGGTGCGTGTGGGGAAGCTGGCCTCCACAACCCCTGCTTGAAGTCGACGGAGCCGCTGCGAAAAAAGGTGTGCGAAAAAAAGTGGTCTGAGGAACAAATAGCGAACAAACAAAGTTCTCCCAACAGGTGACGTTCAGGCACCTACGCATTCATTTCTGTGCGCCATCCCTCATGGGAGGGTTCGAATGTGCGTGGACTGACTGCCGTAATTCATTTTTTCGCGCAGCTGCACTTGGTTTTGTTATCGTGGCACTGCAGGTTTCAGGTGGCATGGTAGCATGTGTTGTTTGCATTGGTTTTGCATTCCCGCATTCATTTGGTCCAGACTCGCGCAGCGAGAGCGCAGTGCGTTACGATGCCTCATTACCCCATGGCACGTCAGTTTGCAGACTGCAGGCGGGGCGAGTGACAGACACGTTTGATAGGCTGCTCTTTGTTCGCTTTGAACGCACTGCGGCAATTCCAGAGTTTCGCGCAGGCTGACTTCAAAAACCACCCATAGAACAGCTTCCGTGACTGGGGCGTCCACCATTGAAATTGCAGGCATCAGCGCGAGTTCATGACGAATCTACCGCTGGCGGGGCGGATTTTATCAGTGCGCTGTGGCCTCTCGTTTCTTTATGAGGATGCAAGTGAGAGGGCTGCTCGGTCGGAAACAGCGCAGGGTCTCATGGGGGCACACAGCCGGATGCGGCTGCTTCAGTTTGTTCCCTGGTTTCCCTGATCAGCGCGCGATTATGGACAAATCCCGAACACCTGGATGTTCATGCAGGACAGTGTTGTTCTCATAGTGTTGTTCCTGAAACAATTTGCCTTTTCAGCAGCGCCGACGTAGCATCAATACAATTGCGCAAATCATCTCTGAATCCTTTTTTTGGGAGGGGTTTTGTGTTATCGCAACATGTACTGTTAGGATCATACTCTTAAATCGTGCTCAGGTCATAATGGATGTCCTTGAAAATTGCCACGGAGCGCAAAGTTCAACCCTTGCGGGAACGAAGCCTTGCAAGCGAAAAACCTGGGCGCCCTGGCCTGCCCTCGCGTTGCGTGCGAGGTGGTCGCTGCAGCCTTGAAGAGATAGATTTGAAGCAGCGGCTGTGAACGGTATACTGGTCCACTCAAACAATGCCAGGGAGCCAGGATAAGAAAAACATGTTGGAACATACTTGAACATATGTTTTTTCCTCTAGGTCGCCCGCGAAAGGATTTGTTGTTTCCACGCGTTTGAAAACACACGAGTCGTAACTTCCACAGAAGCCTCACACAGGCCCTCGCTAAAGGAATTTGTTCGTGTTTGGCGCCCAACAAGAATGCAGAGCAACGTTCAGATGAATCAGATTTTGTGCTGGATGTCTGCTTGTTTCTTTCAATTGGTTATCCCATCCCTGCTTACTGCATTTTTTCTTATTACTGGAGGCCCTTTGACCCGAGCATGTCTGCAAGCGTTGCTTGAAGCTGATCATGAGATCAAACCTGGTGTCAATATTAAACCGTTTTCTCATCGTTCAAGTGGCATTCACTTTTCTTTTCTTTTTGATTACTACTCCTCAGCGGCCGTTAGCGCAACTGTCTTGGAACAGGCCCACTGTTCTGCCCAACGTTTCCAAGTAGTCATCTGGCGGCCTGGTGGTAGGACACACAGAAATGCTTGCTCTCAGGCTGGTCCTTTGGACTGATCCAACTGCGCTGGACGAATTCGACCCAGTTATACGATTCGCAGGACAGTCTGACCTGCATGCAGGGAGCTGCGCAAGGAGAATCCGCGAAGCACTTGCTCGAATGCAGCGACTTGTGTGGCACCGGCGGCCTGGCGCTTGCGCAGCCAAGGTCGTGTTGCCCCTGTGCGTGTTTAGTTTTCGCTTGTGCTGGCGGGTTGCCTGGGTTGTTACGATAGATGTGGCCATGATTCATTTGGCCCCTTGTGCTTCACACTCGAGCTTGGCAGTCGCATGTGGGCTTCAGGTGCGGGACTGCAGTTCTAGATCTTAGCTGGCAAACAACCAATTTGTTGAGTCTGCTCGCGAATGAGACATGTGGGCTTGTTTGTGGACAGCAATGTGGATGATCAGATGCCGATTGGCCTCGCGGCGCCAAGTCAACGGTGCGCCCTCGGACATGAGAGCGACTAATGAGAACTGAGTTTCGGAAAGATGCTAAACCTCACCAAGCTCCGTTTCGCGGGTGGTTCTTAGCCAAACTCAGAAGAATTCGAGGTCCCAAAGCAAACCGCGCTCCGTGCGGTAGGCTCCCCAAAGCTGGGATATCTGGGCCGCACAAGTGCCCGTGCCGGGTAGCCGATGTGAAGAGGAGAGCCCCGTGTTGAAGATCGCAGCAATCGCATTGCAGTGGTTCCGTTTTGATTGTTTCGCTTCCAGAAGCCATGCAGCGCCCATGGTGCAATCTTTCGGCGAGCAGGGTCAAAGATGGTCGCGGGTTTGCGTGAAAAGTCCAAGGCGAAGTGCCAATCCAGCGGTGAACACGGACTCACATTTGTTGTTCCCTTGGTCAGTGGTCTCGCACCAATGCTTGCAGCTGAGCATCCCATTCAGCGTCCGGCCGTTTCAAGGAAGCTGCTCTTTGCGCGGCTGCGTGCAAGTTGGTTCCGCACGGGCGTGCCTCAAATTTCAATTACCCCCTTGAAGTAATTGGCTTCCTGGCGTCCCTTTAAGCCCTCGCAAAAGAGGGTTCCCCCATATTGTTGAGACATACCAGAGTCCATATGCAACTTGATTGCCACGCGATGCCGCGTTGAGCCCTGTGACTTGCACGACCTGCAGCTGGCTGCCTTGAGGCGTGCGGCAGCGCTCAAGATCCTGGAGGTTCCAACCCAAACCCGCTTCTCCATAAGCATTGCGTCCGCTCAGAATGCTGCCAGTCATACCAGAGTTCAGCTCTGCTTTCGACGGCCCGCTCAGCTTGAGTGGACTTGACCTGCGCTGCATGGAGGTCGTGCTTCCGGGGTTCTATGGGACGGTGATATGAGAACTCCAGCGTGTCCTTTGCTAGCTTTTACAAATAGATGCTGGCACCTTCGCGTCGGTTCATCCCAGCTCTCTTTGTTCACACGATAGCTTCTAAGAGATAGAGTGAGTGACCAAGACATGAATTGCTTGAGCCATTGTCCTTCTCTTCTGTGTGGCTTTCTGCGGATGTTTCTTCCCTGCAGTTTTACCCTCTACTTCAGACATCGAAGTTGGCCTCACTTTGCCCGGAAAATGTAGTTGCCCGGCACTTTGGAACACAATCTGATTCAGGGTTCCTAACCACGACCACCTTTGTAAGGCTCCCTTCTGGGGCCCTTGAATTTGTCGGGGTCGAACTTGCGAGCTCACACAGTCAGCCGGGCACACTCATGCCTCTGCGGGCTGCGACTGCACGTCGTCCTGCGAGCAAAGGCGGCGACCGAGTTCATCGGTCCTTCAAGTTTGCGTCCTGCGTCGCCACACCTCTCCTTATGATGCACAGCCTTTCCCTGATGGTGCCGGCTGCGAAGGTTGGGCGGATGTGTCGGCCCATGTGGCACGTTCAAACTGGCAGCAGGCGTTGCTTGAACAGAATGCTGAGCGGGGCTACGCGTGTTCAGCTTTTCGGACCATGCAGCAAATCGACTTGTCGAGATGCGTTTTGTCCCCCTTTTGATTGAAAGCCTTCACTCGTGGCCGCCGCGGCTGACCGCTGCTGTGCTTGGTGAGATCTCTGAGCAACTGCGTCAGCTGATGCTGCGATACCGGTCTACCAGCAGGTCCTGAATGGAGGCATGTTTGTGCTTGGCCCTGTGTGTTTCCTTTCTTCAAAGCATGCAGTTGCCCCGCAGGGAGCAAAGCTTGCAAAATGTAGTTGCCCGGCACTTTGGAACACAATCTGATTCAGGGTTCCTAACCACGACCACCTTTGCAAGGCTGCCTGGGGGGGCCCTTGAATTTGTCGGGGTCGAACTTGCGAGCTCACACAGTCAGCCGGGCACACTCATGCCTCTGCGGGCTGCGACTGCACGTCGTCCTGCGAGCAAAGGCGGCGACCGAGTTCATCGGCCCTTCAAGTTTGCGTTCTGCGTCGCCACAGGCAAGGCTGTCCGAGCTAAACGGAGAGACCTGGCATACCTTTGCCTTGCTAGTTTTGCAATCTGTGACAGGGTCGCGTCTGACCTCTCCTTATGATGCACCGCCTTTCCCTGATGGCGCAGCGGGTGACTGCTGCGCCGGCTGCGAAGGTCGGGCGGATGTGTCGGCCCATGTGGCACGTTCAAACTGGCAGCAGGCGTTGTTTGAACAGAATGCTGAGCGGGGCTATGCGTGTTCAGCTTTTCGGACCATGCAGCAAATCGTCTTGCTGGAGGTTCTAGTCCTGTGTTGCCAAAGGCTGATGTCAGATCGCACAGCCTTCCTTGCCCAACGGAGAAAGCCGGCATCGTTTGCTTTGAAGGCTGTGGTCGAGATGCGTTTTGCCCCCCCTTTTGATTGAAAGCCTTCACTCGTGGCCGCCGCGGCTTACCGCTGCTGTGCTTGGTGAGAACTCTGAGCAACTGCTTCAGCTGATGCTGCGATACCGGTCTACCAGCAGGTCCTGAATGGAGGCACGTTTGTGCTTGGCCCTGTGTGTTTCCTTTCTTCAAAGCATGCAGTTGCCCCGCAGGGAGCAAAGCTTGCAAAATGTAGTTGCCCGGCACTTTGGAACACAATCTGATTCAGGGTTCCTAACCACGACCACCTTTGCAAGGCTCCCTTGGGGGGCTCTTGAATTTGTCGGGGTCGAACTTGCGAGCTCGCACAGTCAGCCGGGCACACTCATGCCTCTGCGGGCTGCGACTGCACGTCGTCCTGCGAGCAAAGGCGGCGACCGAGTTCATCGGCCCTTCAAGTTTGCGTTCTGCGTCGCCACAGGCAAGGCTGTCCGAGCTAAACGGAGAGGCCTGGCATGCTGAGCGGGGCTACGCGTGTTCAGCTTTTCGGACCATGCAGCAAATCGACTTGCTGGAGGTTCTAGTCCTGTGTTGCCAAAGGCTGATGTCAGATCGCACAGCCTTCCTTGCCCAACGGAGAAAGCCGGCATCGTTTGCTTTGAAGGCTATGGTCGAGATGCGTTTTGCCCCCCCTTTTGATTGAAAGACTTCACTCGTGGCCGCCGCGGCTGACCTCTGAGCAACTGCGTCAGCTGATGCTGCGATACCGGTCTACCAGCAGGTCCTGAATGGAGGCACGTTTGTGCTTGGCCCTGTGTGTTTCCTTTCTTCAAAGCATGCAGTTGCCCCGCAGGGAGCAAAGCTTGCAAAATGTAGTTGCCCGGCACTTTGGAACCCCATCTGCCACCTTTGCAAGGCTTGTTTGGGGGGCCCTTGAATTTGTCTAGGTCGAACTTGCGAGCTCATACAGTCAGCCGAGCACACTCATGCCTCCGCGGGCTGCGACTGCACGTCGTCCTGCGAGCAAAGGCGGCGATCGAGTTGGGCAGAGGACAGCACAGGGCATTTGAGTCACTATCAACGGGGGAAAATCCACCCGAGTTTTGTTTGCGCTAGGCAAAGCCCGCAACGTGTGCACGGTTTTCCAGCCCAACAAAGGGCGGATTCGGCGAGTTTGCGCTGGTTCCATGAACCTGGCGAAGCAATGCTTTGGGCAAACCTTGGGCCGCAGATGCTGATCAAGCGCACCACCTGCCAGTTGAACTATGGACGGTCGCGGCCCCGCCACATGCTGCAGTGGTTGATTGCGCATGGCGGCTGTGAGCGTATGACTTTGAGACTTGTGCGTGGAAACATTTCTTCTTGAAGAAACTCTCCCCGAACTGGACATGCAACAGATGGCAGCTCCCAGCTGCAGGCTGTGAACAACAGGGCTTGGGGCATAGGAGAGAGGAATGTGCTCACGAAGCGAGTTCTTGTGGCGCGGGGTTGACGCCATTACGCAGAAAAAGTGGGCTCTGCACACCTCACAGGTTCCAGTGGAGCTGTCTTTGTGATTTCCCCTCAGAGCCTCTGGTGAGAACTGCGGGCAACTGCGTCGGCTGAAGTGACGCTGCATGTCCGCAGCGGATGCTTCCTTGCCGGGCTCCGCTCACTTCACAGGCTCCAGGGCGGAGAGGCCAAGAAATGCATTTTCAAGTAGGGGTCCCGCAGTTGTTAGGCCATCTGAGTCACAATCAAAGGGAGCAGCTTGGCATCTATGACTTGGGCCGCAAATGCTTCTCAACGCAAACTGTCAGTTGAACTTTGGACGGTGGCGGCCAATGCTGTGGTGGTTGTTTGTGTGTGCTGACTTCGAGATTTGTGCTGCTTGCGGCGTGGAAACGTTTCTTCTTGAAGAAACTCCCCAAACTGGACATGCAACAGATGGCAGCTTCCAGACGCAGGCAGTGAACAACGGGGCTTGGTGCATGGGAGAGAGGAATGTGCTCACGAAGCGAGTTCTTGTGGCGCGGGGTTGACGCCATTACGCAGAAAAAGCGGGCTCCGCACACCTCACACATTCCAGGGCTGCGAGAAGGCCTTTCATGTTGAACCGAGGGAGCGGTGCATCTTTGCCAGGCTTCTCTTTTACGCAGCGACGCGCTGGAGCTTTCTTTGTGATTTTCCCCTCAGAGCCTCTGGTGAGAACTGCGGGCAATTGCATCGACTGAAGTGACGTTGCATGTCCGCAGCGGATGCTTCCTTGCCGGGCTCCGCTCACTTCACAGGTTCCAGGGCAGAGAGGCCGAGAAATGCATTTTCAATTAGGGGTCCCGCAGTTCTTAGGCCATCTGAGTCACAATCAAAGGGAGTAGCTTGGCATCTATGACTTGGGCCGCAAATGCTTCTCAACGCGAACTGTCAGTTGAACTTTGGACGGTGGCGGCCAATGCTGTGGTGGTTGTTTGTGTGTGCTGACTTCGAGATTTGTGCTGCTTGCGGCGTGGAAACGTTTCTTCTTGAAGAAACTCCCCGAACTGGACATGCAATAGATGGCAGCTTCCAGGCGCAGGCAGTGAACAACGGGGCTTGGTGCATGGGAGAGAGGAATGTGCTCACGAAGCGAGTTCTTGTGGCGCGGGGTTGACGCCGTTACGTAGAAAAAGTTGGCTCCGCTTGCTCAGGTTCCAGGGCGGAGAGGCCGAGAAATGCGCGTTCAAGTTGTTGATGGCGGAGGGGTCCCACAGCCCTTATGAGAGCTCCTGAAGCGAGGCGGCCGTGCTTGCGCTCGCGGAGAGGTGCAAGTTAACTACAAAGCAGACTTGACCATCCTCTTGGTGCACACAATGTTTGCTAGCTTCAAGGGTTCTTTTCCGCCTCCGCTGAACAGACTCGTGCTTGCTCGAGACTTCCCATGAACATGAACGTGGAAGGCCTGAGATGCTGGGGCAACGTTTGCGTCAGACCCTGGGCCCGCAAATGCTTGGCAAGCGCACCAACTGTCGGTTTAAGTGTGGACCGCCCCGCTAGTGCAGTGGTGGTTGATTGCGTGTGGTGGCTCTTAGCGTGTGACTTTGAGATTTGTGCTGCCCACACGCCAGGTCCCAGATGCGGGCATGGGGCATGGAGAGAGGAATGCGCTGATGAAGGGTTTCAACCTTGCTTCATGTGGCGCGGGGATGCACGGGGACGCATCCCTTTCTCAAGCCCGAACAACAGGCGCAAACGTGATAACATACAGCAAACAAGAGGTGGGCCCCGCTCACTTCACAGCCTCCAGGGCGGAGAGGCCGAGAAATGCACCTTCAGGCAGGGGTCCCAAGTAGGCCATTTGAGTCACAATCAAAGGGAGCATCTTGGCATCTATGACTTGGGCCGCAAAGGCTTGTCAACGCCACATGTGAGTTAAACTTTGGATGGTGGCGGCCCCGCTGCTGCAATTCTGTGGTGGTGGCTGCGTGTGGCGGCTCTTAGCGTGTGACTTCGAGATTTGTGCTGCCTACGGCGTGGGCGCCTTTTTTCTCGAAGACCCTCCAGGAGGCGGACGAGCAACAAACGGAAGCTTCCAGACGCAGGCAGTGAACAACGGGGCTTGGGTCATGGGAGAGAGGAATGCGCTCATGAAGCGTGGTTCTTGCGGCACAGGGCTGTATCACTGGCGCTTGCCCAAGCACAACCGTAACCCACAACACAAAGAGCGGGCTCCGCCGGCTTCACACGTGACATTTAGGCCAAACACGGACGAGCGCTGCGCGTGCCAAGGCTTTGTTCTTGGTTTAGCTCAGTAGGGTCTCATTTTTTGCGCTGCCAGCCCCTCCACTGCCGCGTTTGTCCCATTTTTTGGAATGTTCTCTCTGAGCACTCTTCTTGACATCCAGCTCGGGAATTTGCGTTCGTCTGTGGCATCTCTGAGTAATCTCCCTTGGCTGTCTCTGCGAGATTTGTTGAGCGGTTCTCTGGGCAGTCTCCCTATGTCTCTCTGCGTTTTCTCCATGCAACCTCTCTGCATTATTTATTTTCACTCCCGCGTCTCTCTCTCTCTCTCTCTCTCTCTCTCTCGCTCTCTCTCTCTCTCTCTCTCTCTCTGCCTCTCTCTTTCTCTCTCGTTAAAATCGGAGTACAATTACTACCGGTGCAAGTGCAATGCTGCTGTTGTTAACATAGGCAAATGTAGTCTGCTGCAGCCTTTTGTTTTCTCCTGAGAGATGTAGTCGGGCTGAGCGGGGCTGAGGTTCAAGGCCTGCGGTAGCATGCAACACAAATGCAAGTAGTGCAGCATGTAGTTTGACACGGCCCCTCAGTTGAAAGATCTTTCTGTAGTATCTTTCCAACTGGAGTGGAAAACAAAGGATTGCCAGTAGTGATGAAAACTCTTGTTGTTCATCTATGCTACTGTAGTGAAAAGAAAAGAGGTGGAGTCCTCAGAGCTCGCGCTGTTCAGGCCTCAGTCAAGATTGTAGGCGGACTGAGCGGAGTTGGTGAGGAAGCGCCTGTAGTTGTAGCCAAGCCCGTAGCTCAGACATGTAGTCCGCAATGTTGAAGCCGGTAGTTACGTACCTGCTCCAGTCGTTGGTTCAAAGAAGCGAAGTAGTTGATCACGAAGTGCTCGGTGAAGTCCGGCGCACCACGTAGTCGATTGTCGTCGACCTCAGTCTGGTGGTGCTACCTGGTGTTGGTAGTTGCGGAGGAAGTGGTGAAGTTGCAGTCGTTGTTGTGCAGTGAGGTTTGTCATTGTGAGTGGTGTGATTCCAAAGTAGTGGATGCTTTTGCAAAGGATTGTAGTGATTGCTTTGTGTTGAAAGTCATGTAGTTGTTCGTGGTTGTTGAGGTAGTAAAGCAGGTCAGGTAGGAACAAAGGCATGTTGTAGTTCCAGATGTAGTTGCTCTTCAATCTGTAGATCTCAGTGAACCTGCCCATGTCATAGTCCACCTTGTAGATGAGTTGTGAATGTTGTGAGATTGGAAGGTAGTTCGTTTTCTGGAGGTAAAATAGGAGATGTAGTCGCGAGTGAAGGATGAATTGTCCTGAGGTAAGGTACTTTGAAGGTAGTTCTTGCTTAACATGCAGTCTGGCAACGATGTAGCTGTCATTGTGTCTTGTTGTGGTGCGCAGTGATGTTGTGTGGTAGTAGCGCACGTTACATGCCTCTGCAAGTGTGATGCTGAGTAGTGCCGAGTTGTAGTGGGGCATCCTGAGATCACCTGGGATGCGCTGTAGTGGCCGTGTAAAGTCAAGTTGTCCAAGTGGTGTAGATTGTTGAAGTGAAAGTAGCTGGTACTCTTCAAGAGTGTTGTTGTGGAGAAGTGGTGTCTGCATTGTCTGGTACTCGGTGGTGTGTAGTTGTTCCATGATGGCTGATGTGTGGTAGTAAGGTGTGGTGTTGGGTGTAGTGTGGTTGAAGTGGTAGTTGGTCTCGTTGGAGCCGGCAGCGGCCATGGCTGTAGTTGGCGCAAAACGGAGTGCGACGGGGCAAAAAGTATGAGCCTATGTAGTGGCTATCAGGCAAGCGGCGCACGCAGACATGTAGTAAAAACAAACAACTGTAGTGGTGGCTCAAGCCGCCAATCATGCCGCCAAAAGTGCAAGTGACATTACATGTTACTTTTGCTTACATACAAAAAGTGTCATGTTGCATGTAGCTGCTACATACAAAAATGCTTGAAGTCGTCGTCGTCGTCGTCGTCGTCGTCGTCGTCGTCGTCGTCGTCGTCGTCGTCGTCGTCGTCGTTGTTGTTGTTGTTGTTGTTGTTGTTGTGGTCGTCGTCGTCGTCGTCGTCGTCGTTGTCGTTGTTTTGAAACAGTTGCAATTGTGGTTCGTAGTGCTAAATACGTATCCCAATGCTCTGAATGAGCCTGTGTAGTGTTTCCTTGCTGATGTATTTGGTAAACAAATCTGCGCTGTTGTGAAGTGTGTTGATCTTAAGGATTCTGATGATGTCGTGCTTGATGAGGTCTTGTGTGTAGAGAAATTTGAGGTCGATGTGCTTTGCTCGTTTGCTTGTACCTTGTCGGGTAGCAATGCTCTTGCCTGCTGTGGAGTCTGTGTGAATGCGTAGGTTTAGTTTGCTGCAAATGTTGGTTTCAAGTAGGAAGTTTCTGAGATGTAGTCCAACATGAACTCTCGTGCAAATCGCGTAGAGCTCAGATTCTGCTGAACTGAGTGCTATTGTAGCCTGTGTTCTGCTGCCAAATGCAACTGTTGTTCCTACAAAGATGATGCTGAAACCTGAAGTTGACTTCCTGGTAGTAGGGCATCCTGCCCAGTCAGCATCGACATGAACGTCGAGATCCAGGATATTGTTGGTGTTTGCTCTGAGCGTTGTTGTTGGCTCGATTGTGAATTTGTAGGGTTTGGTGCCGTGCAAGTAGCGTAGTAAGTGTTTGACTCTCTTTTGTGAAAGTTCTGTAGGTGCTGTGAGGTCTCGTGCTAGTTCTTTTGTTGCGTATGCGGTGTCTGGTCGTGTGTATGCTAACCATTGAAGTTTGCCAACAATCCTTCTGTATCTTTTGTGTTGCTCGTGGCCAAGTAGTGCTTCATCCTCTATTGTTGGTTTGTAGTGGGCGATTCCTGGAGTGGTCACCGTGTTGCAGTTGGTCATTCTAGTCTCCTCGATCATGTTGTTGACGTAGGAGTCCTGTAGTCCAAGGTTGCAGTAGCTGCCGAAGTGGTCGATGCTTCTTCCCAGGAATTGTTGTGGTTTGCCAGGCTCGAGGTAGCCGATGTGTGGAGTCGACAGTGGTCTGTCTCCAAGTGCCAGTAGGTCGTCCACGTAGACCATGATGTAGCAGTCGCGAGTCGCATTGGTGTAGACGTTCTTACAAAGCTGAGCCTGTGTAGCACTTCAGCCAGGTAGTCCTGCCATGCTTTAGGTGAGCTGCGTAGTCCATACATGGCTTTCGTTCTGTAATGGACAAAGTTCTTTAGGTGGCCAAAGGTAGACGTGGCTTTGTTTGCCGTCGTGGTCCTTTGCGATGGGTGCGTGTAGAAATGCCGTAGAGACGCCGCCTAGTCGCGCGATCCAGTTTGGGCGTGACATTTGTAGTGCGAGAAGTGTCCGTAGCGTCGTGAACATTGGTGTAGAGGCGTAGACGGAGTCTTCGTCCTCAATCTTCTCAGTGTAGCCTTTTGCGACGACTCCTGGTCCTTTCTTTCTGTGGACCCATCTTTTGTAGGGATTGCTTCTTTGATGACGTTGTCGTCGACTGTAGACGCATCTACTTCGTCGTAGGCGTCATGTAGTTTCATTTGGTTTGACTCATGTTTCATTCCTTCCAGTAGTTGTGTTTCGTCGTAACCTTCGTTGTCGAAGATTATAGGTTGGTCTTCGGAGGTGTCGTCGTTTGTGTAGGGAGTGATGGATGTTCCGTTGGGAAGTTTCGCTGCGTTAATCGTCTGTCGTAGTGGTTGTGGTTCCTTGGTCGCTTGTTCCATTGATCTGATTGTAGTGTCCTTTGAGTTCTTGTGTGCTTTGGTTGGTTGCATTACTTCTTCCGGAGTCAAGCGTCGTAGTGTTTGTCTAGGTGGTGCTGGTAGTGGTGGATGTTGCCGTCCGGTTGGTGAAGTAGCCATAGGGCTATCCGGTAGTGGTCGTGAACTTGACGTCGATGTCGACGGAAGTCGTGGAGGTGGCGTAGCGCGTTGTTGTTTTGTTGCGGGTTCCACGACGATGTCGTCCGTCACGTTCGTTTGTTGTCCGAAGTCTTGCGTAGATTGTCTCCTCTCTGACGATTGTAGTTGCGTGCCCAACAGTGTTGCAAATGACGGGTTGTAAGTGTTCCGTCATGGCGCCCAAGGTGTGCCGGAAACTTTGTTTAGTAGTACGAGGTCGTATTTGAAGTCTGGTTGTAGTCTCCGTACTGTTTGTACTTTCTGTACGCCTGTTTCCGTTGCGACGTAGTTTTCTCCGGTTTCGGAAACTTTTCCGAGCCAGATGCATGTCTGCATCCGTAGCTCTGCTTTTGGAAGTTTCTTGTGTTGTGGTGGAAGGTAAAGTAGTGATTCGCCAAATTCGCAAATCGCTCGCTCGTAGTTTCTTCCCCAGCGGCGTTCGAAGCTTGTGTAGCCGTCTGAGTGGATGACGTAGCGATTTACTGTCCATGCTGCATGTATAGTACTATCCAGGGTAGTAGACAGTGCTTCGTAGACATTGTCATGCTGTAGTTGCTTTCAACTTGTGTTTTGACAACGCGCACCCGTCCGAGGAGTGGTCGGTGTAGTCGCTCAACGCTTCCTTGACTGTTGCTGCTGTAGGGGGGTGCATGTCGAACAGTCATTGGGCCAACTTTGGCAGCTGTAGCTTTTAGAAGTGCGTTGGGTGTGTCTTCGTTGTCACTTTGTAGTATGCCTTGTGTTCTTCCGCACTCAAAGATGAACGCTTGTAGGTTGTTGACCATGTAGTCCATCATTGATGGTTTGTCCGGGACCATTGCCGCCATACACAGTTGTGTAGTAACATCAACTGCTGTTAAGACTGGTATGGTCTTTGGATCTTGTTGTGGTTTGATGTAGGCAAAGTCTACTTGAATGACGGGTTGTCGTGATTGTTGTTTCTTGTAGTTGTCTTGGCATCCCTTGCCTTGCACGCAAATTGGACACCAATTTCTGTATGGTAGGTGTGTCAAGTTGTGTTCTGCTATTTGTTGTGGAGTTGGTTGCTGTGGTTGTCGTAGTCCTCTTGCTCTGTGTGCTTCGTGATGCTCGTGTTGTTGTTCCTCATCGTGGTTCTCCTGGATGTACTCGTAGTCTTTCTTCATGGTGAACCTTGTTGTTCTTTTCCATTGAAATGGTAGTGCTGCGTTGCCCATGACTGTCCAGTCATCTTTGCGCTGCGAAACTTCTCCAAAGTTGTTGTGAGTGATTGTAGTTCTGTGAGGTTCAAGTGTGCTATTTGATGGATGTCCTGGTCCATCTGCTGGAGTAAAGAGTGTAGTTCTAAGTGTTGCGCGGTGCCTTATCCAGTGTTCACCTTGTCTTTCCCAGTAGTCTCGGTTGTCTTCCTGTGCTGTGAGTGGTCTGTGTCTTGTCTCCTTTGGTTGTGTGGTGTCAAGGTCTGTAGAAGGTGCTGCTTTAGGTCTCCATATCTTTTGTGGAGCTCGTAGTTGGATCTTGGATGTTGTTGGTGCTGTATCCATTAGCTGTTGTGGTTGTGAGCTCTGCCTTGTTGGGGTGGTCTTTGATGTTGCTCTGCGTGTAGGTGTTATCTTTCTTCTGAATCTGGTTTCTCCAGTCCAGTTGTCACCTTCTAGTCTTCGTCGTAGTTCTTGCTTGGAAAGTTGTTTTGGGTTCTCTTGTGGTTGTTCTTGCTCTTGCCCTTGTCTGTTGATGATGGTTAGTCGCCAATCAGCTAGCTCTTCTTCTGGTATTGGGCAGCCGCCGTTGTGTGGTGTGAAAAGTGATTTGCGTGAACTCTGATGGCGTAGCCACCATCAAGTTTCCAGTAGTCAGTGAAGGGTCTGTCGCAGTCCTTGGTCTGGGTGTGTGTGAGGGGTGCAATTTGTTCTTGTTGTTGTTTTGCTTTCTGCGTAGGTTGAATCACAGCAATGGATTTTCCATTGTGTGTGGTCATTGGGTAGATGTCGAATCCTGTAGGGATGTCGATCTTTTCTGCTCGTAGGTAGAAGAGTCCTGAGTGTCTGATGAGGTGTGCTTCTTGTGACCCATTTGTGATGGTGCAGTGTCGTGGATTGAAGTCGAGCCCATATCCTCTATCAAGTAGTCTTGATGCACTGAGGATAGCACACTTCACATCACAAACGTAGTAGGGCATCATGATCCTGAAGTTGTCCTGCTTGTAGGGAACATACTTGATGCCGTAGATAGGAATCTTCTTGTTGGTAACCGTGTAGAGTTGTGGAACTGACTCTCCACAAGGTCGTAGTGGTAGGTCTGGCGCGTAGTCCTCCGGGCAAACATGTGTAGATGCTCCTGAGTCGATCAGCAGGCGATGGTATGACTTGAAGTTGGAGTACATAATGTAATGTGTGATTGTGTCCTCAATCTTCTTGTTTCTTTGCTGTTGTGTTGCTGCTGCTATGTCGAAGTGCAGTTGTGTTGTGTCCTCTTGGAGGAATTGTTGAAAGCTCTTGCTGTGGTCGTTCCATGATGTTGTGTGTGTTGTTTTCTTTCCAAGTAGTGATTTGGATTTGTGCTTGTGTGGCAGTGACTTTGCTTGCCTGATGTGTCCAATGGTGAGGTGTGACTCGTTGATGCCTCCAATGTAGTTTGCTGTGTCTTCGTAGCTGTTGTCATTCCAATCGCAGCTGTTGTCATAGCCATAATCGTTCCAATTCTCCTCCTTGTGGTTTACCTCGTGTTGTCCTTCTTCTCCTTTGTAGTACCAGTCCCAAGTGTCGTTCACATCCTGAGGTAGTTCTTCATTGTTGTCCTGGTCTGCTTGTTCTTGTTCTAGTGGATGTAGTTCTTCTCCTTCTCCTATGTGCCATACAGGCACTGCAGTCCTGGGCCCAATGGCCAGGCTTGCCACATCGGTGGCGTGGCATGTAGTTGTTGCTGCCTTTTCCTTTTGCTTTGCTGTAGTTTCCTTGGCCTTTGTAGCCCTTGCTTGACCCATAGCCTTTGGATCCTGAGTAGCCTTTTCCTTTGCTAGTGTTGTATCCTCCTTTGTTGTAGCTTCCTTTGTTGCCTTTGTCGAATCCCTTGTAGTGTCCTTTGCTCCTGTACTTGCCTTTGCCTTTGCTTCCTTTGTAGTGGCCTTTGCCTTTTCCTTTGCCTTTGTAGTTTCTTCCTTTCCTCCAACTGTTGTCAATGTGCATTGGTGCAGCTGCTCCATTGTAGTTTGTGCCGACTGCTGAAGTCGATGTTGAGAAAGCTGAAATCGTCTTGTAGTTGTCCAGGGTGACTGCTGTGATCTCGATGTAGTTCGTGATCTGTCCAGCTCGCAGTTGGAGATGTTGTTGCATTGAAGCCAACGCTTCGTGTTCCTACTGGTAGGCTGAACCTGTTGCGGAAGAGTCGTAGTGTTTCACATCCATTTGCGTTGTAGCGGTTTTGCCTTACTACTGTAGCTGCTGCTCCCTGACAGATGTTGATGAGGATGTAGTGTAGCTTTTTTCGGGGAGGTCTACTGCTTTGCTTGCTTGTGTAGGATCGAGTATGTGTGTTCTGATGTCTGTGTCCTCAATCTGTCGTGTAGCTACTTGTGCTAGTTGTAGCACCAGGTTGAAGTTTCGGTCTGTGAGGCCGAGGTAGTCTGTTCCTGCTCCCGTAGTCGTGGCTCCTACTGTCTCTGCTGTTGGCCCGTTCTCTGCTCCTGTAGTTTGTTGTGCTCTTCTCCTGACATGTCGTAGTAGTTTCGAATGTGCTTGCTATTGCAGTTGTTGTAGTACTTTCTGCTGGATACTGGAGCTCCTCTATGTTTAGGATCTCAGCTCCGCTACCACGTTAAAATCGGAGCCACAAGTACTACAAGTTCAAGTGCAATGCTGTTGTTGTTAACATAAACAAATGTAGTCTGCTGCAGCCTTTTGTTTTCTCCTGACAGATGTAGTCGGGCTGAGGCTCAAGGCCTGCGGTAGTGTACATACATGCAACACAAATGCAAGTAGTGAAGCATGTAGTTTGACATCTCTCTCTCGCTCTCTCTCTCTTCCTGTCCATGACGAGTCTCTGTGCAAACTATTTATGACATTCCTCTGCGCAACTTCTCTGCCTCAATCGACATTCCTCGGTGCAATTTCTCAAAGTGTTCCCAGAAAGGATCTTTACTTTCACCCTCCGGCTAGAAAAGCACGCATTTGTCCTGGGGTCGAGTGTGCAGACTTAAGCCCCAACAACTCAAGCGAGCAAGCAAGCAAAGCCTCGGTCAACCACTATACATACCGTCTACGGCTGAAGCCAGGGTGACTTATGCGTTTGCTTGCCAAAGCACCAGGCTTATTCAAACGCTGGAGGCTTGGGTTGTGTTGCATCATGTTGCGTCGGCCTTGGCGCCTGCAGCATTTGGGTATCCGTGCCACAAGTTGTGTATTTACATGGGGCCCGAGTTTGTTTTCCTTAGTGCCCGGGTCGTGGCAGAGTCCCCTGTTGTCGGTGGGTCAGTCGATTGGTCGGTCGCAGCTTTTTGCGCTCTTTTGGCTTTCCACATCCTCCACATCACCAGCAACCCTCAGTAGCATCACTGCCAGGATAGTGTTTGTAACCCACCTTAAACCAGCACTGAACAGTCCCGCAATCCCTCACCACCAAAAAATCAACCCAAAAACCAACCCTAAACCCCACAGCTAACTCTTCTAAACCCACACTAAACCGACACTAAACCCGCACTAAATTGACACTAAACCGACACTAAAACCAAAACTAAACCGACACTAAACCGACACTAAACCCGAACGAGGCGGACCGTATAGAATCCTTAAACAACCACCACTAAACCATCCCTAAGCCAACTCTAAACAAACCCTAAACCCACCCAAAGCAACCTAAACTAACCCTAAACTAGCCCTACACTAATCCTAAAGCCACCGTAAACCGGCACTGCACTTTCCCTAAACAACCAACATCAACTCCAAACAAACCGTAAGCAAACCCAACCTAAAACAAAGCCTAAGGAAAGCCAAGCCCCACCCAAATCCACCCTAAACAATCCTTGAACCCACCCTAACCTCAGTCTAAACCAAAGCTTCTGGCAATGTTGGGTGTGTTGATGCTGGGGATGTTGACTGCGACCTAGGAAACAAAAACGGCCCGCCGACCCCCGGAAAATAGAAAACCCTTCCGCCCTCACACATGTCCATGACAAACCGGACAGAATCGTTGCCGCATCCATGGGAGGTTGTTTGCTGCTTGTGCTACTGCTTCGCCGCAGCTGGTTTCCTTGCGTGGTGGCTTTCTCTCACTCCCTCACTGGGTGTTCGGTTTGAGTTGTCCATGCTTTTCCGGGGTTGGTTGGAAATCGTCCATTTGGGATTGCGCTTGCGCATTCGGGCCAGCGTTCGCCAGTTTCCAATCGCCAGGTGTGCGCGCTCGCCAGATGCGCAGCGTTACCGCGGCCTCCGACCTTTCTGGCTGCGGCATGGCTGAGAGTGACTGCCGTGAGGGCAAACCGTGCACTGCTCGATATGAGATGCTGAGACGCACGCCGTGCAATGACAAAGTTCACGCTGGATGTTTGCTGTTTGCACGTTGTTTGATGGCTTCGTGGCTGTGGCGGCAGTCTCTGGGAAGAGCTTTGTGCGCCCAAATCACCGTACGAACTGCAAAGATGGAAGGCGTGAAGATGTTGAGGCAAAGGCTTTAGCCTTTGGCCAGAAACATCTATCCAAGCCTCAAGTGAACCATGAATGGTGGAAGCCGGGCCAATGCTGTGGTTATTGATTGCCCGGGGCAGCTCTTCTTTGCTTGGGCAGTGGAGCAGGCAGTGATCAATGAGGCTGGTTGCAAATGGGCTTGGAGAGTCGCGAATTTGCTTTTGGTGGTCGCCCGGCTCCGAATTTAGGCCCCGACTGTTGCAATGTATCGGCCCCGACTTAAAGGGGCACTGTTCAGCAGAGAGCCCGGTTTGCAGTTGCCCAGGTGTATCAGGAGGACGCAGCAGTCGCAGCTGGCCAGGCGCGGGTTGCAGTTGTTTTGCGCACTTGGCATGAGAACAGAATGTTTTGCTGTTCTTGCCGTTGGTTGTTTGTTAGGTGTGTTTCCTTTGCATGTGTGATAGATTGTCCGTTTAGACATGCAAGTCGCGGATGCTGATGTTGGCAGTTGTTCTGCCGTGACCGTTGCGGAGCGTGCAGATGACATTGGCCTCACACTGAGCATCCGAGTTTGGTTCTGTGCCTGTCCAGGAGCCACAATCCATGCAAGTAGGTGCAGCCCTTCTGTTTTTTGGTACCTGGTGTTCTTGTGATTCATTTTAACATGCAAGGCAGCAGGTTAATTGGACCAAGGTCATTGAGGCTTTGCCTATATCAAGGGGCGGTCGAGAATAAGCTGATGGAAGCAGAACAGGCAGGCTTGCCCCGTTGTTCAGCTCCAGTGTTGTGTCAACTCATGGGCTGGAGGCCGTGTGAACTGGCAAACGCATCGGAAGGACTGGTCAGTTCCCTTGACGGATGCATCTCCAACTTCATACGCACCCTGCGCGGAAATCGCGGGTTGCCAAGTGTTGCGGCGCGCCAGGGCTTGAGGCTGACAGTGCGCTGGTGCGAGTTCTCAGAGACTCCGGACCGTGGCCTTGTCTCAGCCCGGTCTTTGCCGCTGGTGGTGCAGCGTGCGTTGCCGAAACTGCAGAAGGTTCCGTGGGTCGGCAGTTCTTGTCCCGGCACAGTGCGAAGCCGAAGTCCCTTGCAATGCAAACGGCTCGTGCCTTGCGCTTCGCCGAGACTCGGCCGCGTATGGCCACCACACTCTGCCCGCACTTCGTAACTTGGCTCGAGCTGGACCCTGGAAAGCAGCTCAGGCACAAGGCATGGGGCTGCGGGCGCCAGAGAAAATGCGCCCAAATCTGGCGAGCTAAGTATGGGGCCCGAAGGTTTCGCCTTGTCTCTCAAGCTTGCGAGCTATGCCGCGCGCGCGTGCTGCAAACCACGGTAAGCCACACATGCCGGATTCTCAGAGGCCCTTTGGCACCGGCCCAGCTTTAAACTGGTGGCAACAGCAGAAAGGACGTAGAAACAGCAGCGGTCGCTTGCCTTGCAGATGTCGTCGGCTGCGAGCTGACACATGATCGCGCCACACCATCGACGTGCTCAAAGACAAGACAAGCTACCCATGTGCGCTGCAAAGTTTCAATGCAAGCCGAGGGCGTGATTATGCTTCTAGGTTGCTGCCGTGGAGCAAACATTGACTGCAGGAGTTCCTTTGCAACTGGGGCAACCAAGCAGCTTGAGGGTTCAGATGAGCTAGATCATGAAAAAGCTGTGATACAGCTGGTAGCTTGCTGCTGGAGATGGGCAAAGTCCGGCAGTCTTGGTTGGCTGGCTGAACATGGAAGAGCAATGCTGTGCTTACCTTCGCCGCATTGCCTGACACATGTTGCTTGCAGCCGATCCTTGCTTCGCAGTGCTTCGGGTACCCACGGCGGAGCATCACGACCAACTGAGTTCTTTCTTTCGCAGGAGTTCTTTTCACTCCCGTCGTGTGCCGGCTGCGGCTCCGAGCTTTCATTCCAATGCGCCCTTGCTGAGGTCCTTCGCGCCCGAAGTGAGAACGGAGCAGTTTTCAGCTGTGCTCTCGCAGTTCTTGGAGCATGGGAGGTCAACCTCGCCCCATAGGCAATATTCATGAGCCGGTCTCACCATGCAACAGCAAAAGCTTAGCAATGATTCCCCGGCACTCCAAGGTTGGCGCTGTCTGACAGTCACGAAGGCTGGCAACACTGGAGTTCACAGGCCTCATGTTGGTTGCCCACAAATAAATGTGAGGCCGGGTCGAGGCTGAAGGCATCCAATTTAATCCTTTTGTTTAAAGTTCTTGAGCTTGTTGTTCAGAGCTGGCCAGGTGGGAGGCTCCAGAGGCACTATCGAATGCCAGTTGACCTATGTATGAGTCCGGATGTTTGCGGGCGTCGTGCATTCAAAATGATGTGTTCGACCAATTTGACAAATTGATGCCTCAAATCACGCCAGGCCACAGTGCGCTAAGAGACAAACAGACCCCAACAATTGCATGCATGCCTCCAGATAATCACGCTGCAAAGATGCTGACAACAGAAGCATCGTCTCTCCAATTTGGCTTGCGTGTTGGGCTCATGTGGTCTCTCCAATCTCGGATTTCCCAAGAAGGCTCATTCTGTTAGTCCTCCTTTTCTCCACAACATAATTCAATCCAAGCAGCGTATGACCGCAATGGGCACCTCGTTGTATTCTTTGCAGGCCGCTTCAATGATGCCAGCTTGCCTTGCAGGTTCTCCCTCACACTGATGTCGAACCAAGCCAATGGCGCGAACGCCTGCCCCGCTGCCCCGGGCCGGCCGGCAGCTTGAGGAGAAGACTGGGGCTGTTTTGCTTCTAAGCATCTTAGACTGCCTGAGCTCGACAGCGCAATCGATGCGGGCATGGATCGGCTGGCGAAGCTACAGAAGGAGCCCCCGTGGTTTGCAAAGCTATGAGACACCTTCGGTGGTGCTTGCAGGGATAGCCCAGGGCTTGGCTTCACATGCGCGTGGAGCTGTCAGCTGGGATACAACCCGAACCATGTGCTTTCAGGCGGGTTGGGTCATTGTGTTCACCGGGCTCTTGTGAGCACAGACTGGGGGATACCACGCAGCTCCAAGAACGAATGTACATAGCACACTTGCCTCAGACCTCAGTGTGCTTGTTTTCAGCCAGCCCACTAGTACGGCTGCGCGGGCAAAGTGTTGAGTCTGGCAAGACACTGTTCCAGGCAAGATCCTCGTGTTGCCTTATCTCCTTGGCACAGGCAGCATAGAGAGCGTAGCTTGTGGCAAGTCTTCGTTGTTCTTCTTCTTGTCCCCTTGCATGGTGGCCAAACTAGATCGCATTGCCACGCCACCTGCCATTGCCAAAGCTCGTGGCTTTGCCATTCCTTGCCGCCAAGCAAGCCCAACGTGTATGGCTTGTAGCTCTCTGCAGGACCTCAGCCATACAATCCGAGATGCTGTGCATCTACGAATCAAATTCGAAAGGGACATGCAGTTCTCCGCGGAGGGGGATGAGAGGTGTCGGGGCCATCAAGCTGGCCTTGCTTGATCAAGCTTTGGCTGGCCTTGCTTGATCTTCGGCGGTAACGGCATGGCCTTGCTGCAAGCTCTGCAGTCAGTCCGTCTCAGCATCATCCTGAGCTTGAGACCGGGTTTGGTCATGAGCTTCACTTCGCCACCTGCCTTCCGTCATGGAGCCGCTCGCACCCGCGCTTCCAGAAGCAACGCGACCTGCAGATGCGAGCTGTGGACGGCGCTTTTCCTTTGCGCAGCCGCTATGTACTGGCAAGCATATCTAGATTATGGTGGCCGAAATGTCCTGGAGGAGGGTTTGGATGTGGGGCTAGCCGTGCTAAATTAGCTTGAGCAGCCTGAGAGTGCAACCGCGACAAGCGCAGGGCCGTGTGGGAAGAGAGGCAAGCTATGCCATTCGCCATCGGACCTTGCGTCCCATTCCTGAATGGTGGTTGCACGATGACAAGCTCTGTTAAAGCTTCACTGGGCTGGGCCCCTGGAGTGCGAAGAACAAGATAAGAAAAGAAGCCCCGACTTCAGTTGATGTATCGCATCCCGTGCCACATTCATGCGAGGCTGGCTGAAGTTTTGACTTGGCAGGCAGCTGCTGGAACCGGACACGGCGGTGTTTGTCGCGCTTCAGAGTGGTTGGATTAGCCTCAAATCAGCCCAGCGCATGCCGTCCATCCTTGCGACCAGTCGGTCAGAATTGGGGGGCTTTGTGTGTCTTTTGCGTGATTGATGTGGAATGCGTTGGCATAGCAAGAGCCTTTGCTGCTGTGATACCTTGGCCAGATGCCTGCTGCTTTACTGCACATGGCCCGATTCTGTCCAAGTGCAAGGTCAGAGCATGTCATGCGATGCATCCTCAGCCATGGATGGTAACTTTATGACAACAGAAGCTGCCGGAGCGTGCTGAAGCTGCGGTATGCTGAAGTGTGGTTTTTTAAGTGACAAAGCAACCTTGCAGTAGATGCCAGCCGACGTTGCAAACTCTTGGCTCAGATTGGCAAAGGGCCTTATGCGTCTTTTGCTTGATTGATGCGTCATGCGTTGGAGCGCGATCCTTTGTCCTGCCCTGATGCCTTTGTCACACGCTTGCTGCTTGGCAAAGGAGGGCCTTTGCAGATGTCATGCCTGGGCAGCCTTTCAGCCTGCCATGGCTGATCAAACTGAAACTTTCAAACAGAGGCTGCCGGAATGCCCTGCTATGCTTCAGAGTGTTGCCTAGCCATAAAGCAGCTTTGTAGTAGATGCGAGCCGCTCTTGCAATGTGACGCTTCAGACTTGCAAGGGCCTTTGCGTTCCTTTTAGCCTGATTGATGTGGCATGCGTTGGCGTCGCAAGAGCCTTTGCCCTCATTCCCTTGCGACATGCCTGCCACTTTACATGGCACAAGTTCTGACCCTTGAAGACTTAAGGTCAGTGGCATTGATTCCGTGAGCAGACTCTCAGCCAGGCATGGCCGGATGCGCTGCAACTGTGTTGGTATGCTTGCATTAGCCATCAAGCAGAGTTGCAGTAGATGCCAGCCGACGTTGCAACATGTTTGTTCAGATTGGCAAAGGGCCATGCATGTCATTTGCCTGATTGATGTGGCATGCGTTGGCATAGCACGATCCTTTGTCCTGCCCGGATGCCTTTCGAAGACGTTTGCTGTTGTTGCCAGTTCGCTCAGTGTCTGAGCGCAAAAGAGAGGCTTTCAGCCCCAAAGTCAGTTGATGTCATGCGATGCATTGCGTGCCGGTGGCATTCACGCTGTGGGCAGACTTTCAGGCTGGAGTAATTGACTGGCAGCTCGGTCTTTCATGCTCTGATGTGGTTCGATAACCTGAGCAGAGTTGCAGTAGATGCCAGCCGACCTTGCAGCATGCGGGTTCAGATTTGCAAAGGTCTATGCGTTCCTTGTTGCCTGCTTGATGTGTCATGCGTCGGCGTCGCACGATCCTTTGTCCTGCCTTGATGCCTTTCGAACATGTTTGCTGTTTTTGCAAGTCCCGACAGTGCCTGAGCGCAAAGGAGAGGCTTTTCAGCCCCAAAGTCAGTTGATGTTATGCGATGCACTCCGTGCTGTTGGCATTCACGCTGTGGGCAGACTTTCAGGCTTGAGTAATTGATTGGCAGCTCGGTCTTTCATGCTCTGATGTGGTTCGATGACCTGAGTAGAGTTGCAGTAGATGCCAGCCGACCTTGCAGCATGCGGGTTCAGATTTGCAAAGGTCTATGCGTTCCTTGTGGCCTGCTTGATGTGTCATGCGTCGGCATCGCACGATGCTTTGTCCTGCCCTGATGCCTTTCGAACACGCTTGCTGTTTTTGCAAGTCCCGACAGTGCCTGAGCGCAAAAGAGAGGCTTTTCAGCCCCAAAGTCAGTTGATGTCATGCGATGCATTGCGTGCCGGTGGCATTCACGCTGTGGGCAGACTTTCAGGCTGGAGTAATTGACTGGCAGCTCGGTCTTTCATGCTCTGATGTGGTTCGATAACCTGAGCAGAGTTGCAGTAGATGCCAGCCGACCTTGCAGCATGCGGGTTCAGATTTGCAAAGGTCTATGCGTTCCTTGTTGCCTGCTTGATGTGTCATGCGTCGGCGTCGCACGATCCTTTGTCCTGCCTTGATGCCTTTCGAACACGTTTGCTGTTTTTGCAAGTCCCGACAGTGCCTGAGCGCAAAGGAGAGGCTTTTCAGCCCCAAAGTCAGTTGATGTTATGCGATGCACTCCGTGCTGTTGGCATTCACGCTGTGGGCAGACTTTCAGGCTGGAGTAATTAATTGACTGGCAGCTCGGTCTTTCGTGCTTGGTCAAAGGTCCTTGTGTTCCTTTTTGCCTGATTGATGTAGCATGCGCTGGCGTGCTCGCAACCCACATGCTGTGCCCGCGCACGGTCACAGCAAGTTCTTGCAGGTGCATCTTCGGCTTCAGGGCACCTGTGGTTTGGGCCACTTCCTGCGTACCGTAACAAAGCAGTCAAGGGAATGACCTATGTTGGTATCTCAGAAAGGGCGATTTTGCGCAATGGCCTGGACCTTTCTGAGACCATGACTTTGTACGATAGCCCAATCTGCGCGCACCTCGGCAGTTCAAGTGGCCAGTGTCGGCACATACGCCAGGTCCCGCAGGTCCCGCAGGTTGCATCTCGCAAACTGAGCCTCGGGCCATTGGCTTCTTGCCTGGCGAAGTGCCAGCCTCAAGGAGGCAACTTCTTGACAGCAAAGCTTTGGATGCGGCATTGGCCGGAAGATCTGAGCATATGCAGGGCAAGCCCAGGAATCACCCGCAAGCTTGAGTCATTGAGTGTACTGCACGGCTGCCTTGCAGGCCGTTGGGTGTTGTCAGACACTGGGTCTTGGTTGGTGCTGAAGGGCGGCAATTTGCGGTCGAGTTTCTGAGGCCAGCTGAGGCGTTTGTCAGTTTCAGACAGCCTCAGCTTCGATGTGCTGTGACTTGTCAGTCTTGCGAAAAGAGGAGGCGTTCAGCGCCTGCGGCGCATGAGCTTAGCGACACTTCTTTCACTCAGCCAGCCGCCTTTCAGACGTTGAGCAGCCGGCCAAACTGAAGCAGACGGTGGTTGCCGCTCTCAGCCGAAGCTCATTTGACTCGCTTAACATACATGTGGAGCCAAACGTTGCGGACCAGTGCCCTGGCTGCGTGTTCCTGAATGAGCCGGAGCCTATTGCTTCCGCCAGGCTGAATCTCAGGTGTGAAGCTCTAGGACCTCTGAGCTTCACATCCGGAGCCAAGGCGGGGATGGTAGGCGTTGAAGCAACAAGATGGTTGAATTAGCTCGGCAGAGTCGTTCTGGATTGGCTGGTTCTCCACAAAGAAAAATCGGTGAATTTGTCAGTTGCTCAGTTCTTCTGGGACGCAGGGCCTGGATGGACGTCAGGCTGCGAAGCCAAAGAGTTTTACTGGAAGGTTGAACCAGACACAATTAACGCCAACAACTCAAGCAAACTGTATGAACTTCTCAAAGAAGGACACAGAAAACAAGGACGAAACGAAAAACATCGACAAGATAAAGAGAGGCAATCAAATCAAGAAAGAGCGACAACGAACAGACAGACAGACAGACAGACGGACAGACAGACAGACGGACAGACGGACAGACGGACAGACGGACAGACGGACAGACGGACAGACGGACATAAATAAAGAAAGAAAGAAAATAATGAAAAGAAAAGAAAAGACATGAGAAAAGAAAAGAAAGAAATAAGGAAAAAAAGAAAAGAAAGAAGGAAATAAATAAACAAAAAGTTAAAGAAAGAAAGAAAGAAAGAAGGAAAGAAGGAAAGACAGAACAAAAGAAAGCAAGAAAGAAAGAAAAAAAGAGAGAAAGAAAGAAAGAACGAAAGAAAGACAGAAAGACAGAAATAAAGAAAGACATAAAGACATAAAGAAATAAATACACTAATAAAGAAATAGATAAAGAAAGAAAAGAACGAAAATAAAGAAAAGAAAGAAAAGAAAGAAAGAAAAGAAAGAAAGAAAGAAAGGAAAAAGAAAGAAATAAAGAAAGACAGCAAGCAAGGAAGAAATAATAAACACGCAGCGAAGGAAGGCAGGCAGGCAGGCAGGCAGTCAGAAAGGAAGGAAGGAAGGAGCCAAGAAAGAAACACAGAGAAATGAAGGACAGAAAGAACAAGCAAAGTCAATAAGTAGAGAAGGAAGCAAGCAAACAAACGAGAAAGCAAACAAACAAACACCCCACACACACACACACGCACACGCGCACGCAGGCGCGCACACGCGCGCACGCGCGCACGCGCGCACGCGCGCACGCGCGCACGCGCACGCGCACACCTGCACGCCGCACACCCGCACAAGGCGCACACCCGCACACGGCACGGCGCACACGCACACGCACGCACACGCACGCACACCCGCACACGGCGCACACCCGCACACGGCGCACACGCACACGCACACGCACGCACACGCACGCACTCGCACGCACACGCCAACGCCAACGCCACACGCCACACGCACACGCACACGCCCACGCGCACGCGCACGCGCACGCGCGCGCGCGGCCACACGCCCACACGCCCACACGCTCACACGCGCGCACGCGCGCACGCACGCCCACTGGGATGCACCGGGGGTTTGCTAGAGTTCGTTGGACATACACGTGCTGTCATAAGGATTTGTAAGCTGCCTGCAAGTGGGTTGTATCTTGGTTGGAAGCTGGTACTTACATGATGTAGGCTGTGTAACATTTACTAGACCTTAGCAAAATCCAAAGCTATGTGCTAGTAAAGTTACATCTTTTATCATACTTTATCTAAGCTTAGCTAAGTGGTTAGCTACATGCAGAGCTATCTATGTTAACCACTTAGCTAGAGGTTAGCTAACTCCAGCTAACTTGTTATGTAAGTGCTGCTAACTAGCTATGTAAGTGCTGGCTGTAATGAGAAAAGGGTTTACTTTCCGTGTTTTTATTTTGTGTTTTTGTATCATGCATAATGGTGGCCGCGCAGTGCTGCTCTGTTTATGCTTTGGCACATAGAAGTTTGAATGTTTCGCAAGCAAGCAAGGTGTAGCCTGCAAATGGCTTGTCGCATGCTTGCACTATCCCTTGGGCTGCAATTGCAAGCCAACATTGGCTATTTGAGATTATTCAAGCAGGTTGGCTGGCTTGCAATAATGGCTACCATTCCACATTAGCTATTCAACTACATGATGTAAACCTTCTCAGCCAGATAGGCTTGAAAAAAATGGCTCCAAGATGTAGCCATTTGGCTAGCCCACCAGCTTTGCAAAATCAGATTCCCAAAAGGTGCTTTTGGGCAGCAGGCCACACACCATGAAGTCAAGCCTGCAGGCTAGCCACATGGCATGAAGTCAAGCCACAAGGCTAATAGCATAGCAATCAAGCCGCCAAGCTTCCATGCTAATGGTGCAGCAATTGTATACGTGTAGCCACTTGGGATCCAGTGCCAGCTGGCTCCTCTTTCAGTCAGCTTCCAAGCCATGGCCAAGGGACCAACCAAAGCTGGCCAGCAGCCCATGAAGACCATGAAGGCCCTGAAGGCAGTGAAGGCCATGAAGGTGATGAAGGCCATGCCGATGAAGGCCATGAAGGCGATGAAGGCCACGAAAGCGATGAAGGCCATGCCGATGAAGGCCATGAAGGCGATGAAGGCAATGAAGGCCATGAAGGCCACGAAGCCGACGCCCAGCTCGCCCAAGGAGGCGAAACCCAAGCCTTGGATTGACCTTCCAGACCACATCACGTGGCGCCTGGTGCTGCCATGCAGCCAGAAGAATTGCGGCTCATGGATCTTCTATCGCCATTACCTGAATGAGACATGGCCCAGCTGCACCATATGTGGCTTGTCCTGGGCCAAGAGCGCGCTTGCCGGCCCCAAGTGGTATAACCACAACTACAAATACACGTAGTTGGGCCCCAAGGCCATGGCCCACCTTCTCCATGTTTAGAGCAGCCAGTTTCAAAAGTACACTTACCACCAGTCATGCAGAGCTTTTTTTGGAACCCACCATTTACAGAATTGAGTGTGGGCCATGCCAACTGCCATGCCAAGGACTTGTACCATTTGCACTGCCAAGGCGAGAAAAACAAAGCAGCTGTGTCAAGGAGTGAGTGCCATCATGTACGTTTGCTTTGTCAAGTGCTCATGTCACAACCATGCATGTTTGGCCAAGCCCCTGGCTACCATGACTTGACACGGCCAAGCCTTTGGCTACCACTTGACACATGCATTACAGCCCATGATTTGGTCAAGCCTGCTTTGGCTACCTAGCCATATGGCTACCCATAATATTGCCAAGCCTTTGGCTACCCGTGACTTGACACATGCATGACAGCCCATGATTTGGTGTTTGGCCTAGCCATATGGCTACCCCCTACATGGTCAAGCTGAAGAAAATTTGATCAAGCAAGAAGCCTTGATGCTTGATGATGACCAAGCAAAAGCAACTTGGCAAAGCCATGGCAACAGGAGCCTGAAGGCCTAGCAGTTTACATGCATGGGGCTTGCATGCACAAAAGCCAACCAAGCTTGAATGACTAGCCCTCGGGCTTGCTGACAAGCAACCTGACATTCTGCTCTTTTTTCAATCCATTCAGCTACAAGCTCTCACCTAGCCCTCAAAGGGATAAGAACTTTGTATTCATGGGCCCTGAACTGGCACCAACTTGTGGCACACAGAATTTGTGATGTCTTTACCATGGCTGCTTGGCCAGTTGGCTTGCAAACACCAGGATTCTTTGTCCCTGGACATTTCCTCCCAATTGGACACTAAGCTGTACACTTCGCCACCAATGCTGGCATGGATGTGGACTTGTCCAACCTGGACCTGGCCACCATGCTCTTCGATAAATACCACATCATCTTTGGAGCATTGGCCTGCCGGTTGCAGGTAAGCAGTTTGGCACACCCACACATCTTCCTGGTCAAAGTGGTGCTGTAGAAACTGTTGCATGTTCTTGGTGGGCTTGCAGTTGGAGAGCAGCCTTGCTGATGTGGAAAATGTATCTGGTGCTGAGAGCGCAAATAAATCATGGCAAATGATTTCCGACATGGTAGACTGTTCGAATTTCACTGTGTTAGATATGGTCTGGCCATATCTCTTCACAATCTTGTGCTTCCTCTCTTGGACAAAGCAGCTGGGTAACATGTTGTGGACAAAGTGGTGGGCTGCCATGTGGGTGCACCAATGAAACTTGGTGGTCATAATGGATGCCCAGTCGGCAACCAAGCAGGCTTGGATGAATCTGTCCTGTGCTGCCTCCATGTGGTTTGAGCTAACCAAGCCCAATGGGACATCAACTGTCAAATCCAGAAGGTCTGCCAGCGCAAGAAAGGCATGGCACTGTTGCTTGCATAGCTGCTGGGGCAAGATCATGGTGTGCACCCAATATGCAAGGATTGGATACAAGGCAAGGCCCTCACTGGCAGTGCATTTGAATGTTGTAGCCTTGGCATTGGCCTGTTTGCGCTTCTGGTTGAACAAGCTGGCTAATTTTTCTTTCTTGGGGACATTCCAGTTCTGGACAAAGGTAAGAAGAAGTGCATACATGTCCAGCTTGAACTCATCCTGGAGAATGTCAATCAAATGGTAGGTAATGGTTTGGAAGCAGCCCTTCACCAAGTATGTGTGCATCCAATCATGGACAATCTGTTGGACTGGCAGCATGTCATTTGCCAATGACTGGTCAAATAGCAATGCATGGCTGTTGAAGACAAAGCCAACACTTGTTTCCTTGATGGCAAAGTCCCTCTTGGACATCCTGTGGTAGGCTTGCTTCAGCCTGTGGCATGTGCCAAGCACATCCTGGTCTGTGGCCTTGATGATACTCTTCTTGTCAAAAGTGGAAGCTGTAAGGAGCTGGCACCCATCTTCATCCTGAAATTTTGCCTTCTTGGCATAAAGGTTGAGGCACAAATGACAAAATTTGTGGCCAGCGTGGCCCTTCAAAGAGAACAATGTTTGGTGTGCAAGGCCATCTTGCAGGAACATGCCAATTTTCAGGAACAACCGACTGCTGAAGCCATTTGTGTCTTTGAGCATGACCCCAACTTCTTTGGTATTGGCAGCTGGGCTGTAGAGACATTCCTTTAGAATGGCTGCTGCAACTTGGCTCATGCCTGCTTCCAGCTCTTGGACCTTGTTTGATCTCATGGCCAAAACACAGATCCATGCCTGTTCCTTAGATAAATGGATGGCACCGTACTCTTTGAGGCTTAGGTAAACCACCTGGACTTTCCTGGAAGTGTCTGCTGAAAGTGGGTTCCCACACACAACTTCATCACTGTAGAAAATGAGGTTGTATGGCATATCTCTTGAGCATGGCTTGGCATGGAAGGTTGCTTTCAGCAGGTCATGGTATCCGCCTCCAAGTTCAAACAATGCTTGCATCATGGTCAGGAAGTTCACCATGATACATGGTTGCTTTGAGCCATCCTTGGCAACCAACTGGATTTCTTTCAGCATTGGCCCATACGCAGAATGAGATTCCAACTTGGCATTTCTGGCTTGTCTCACATAGTTCCTGCCATGGAGGTCTGGGACCCCTTGCTGCTTGATTTCAGCCAATATGGATGCCAGTGAACTTGCACTCACATGTGGCACCCTTCTTCTCAGGCCTTCCAGCTTTTGGAGCTTTGCTGGCCTCTCATCCATTGCCATGCCAAGCTATATGTAAGTGGCAACTGGTCAAAACCAAAGCTGGCTGCGGTCATCACAAAGTCACACAACACATGTTTCTGATATATAGCATCAACGTGTTCAATGCCTTCAGAATATTCAGTGGTACATGTGCATTCTGGAGGATTGCTCTGGTTCATGGGCTTGATCCGATGGGCTTGAGCCAAGAATCATGCTGAATGTCATGTGCCAATGTCCACATACTTGTGCAGTCTTGAGGCCTGACCCAACAACATTAACATGTTTTTCTCAATGCATGTCTGCGTAATGCCATTGCCAACCTGGAGCATGAGACTTGTGTAGCCTTCAGGTTCAAAGTGCAAGCTTCAGTCCAAATGGTGCAATGCTAGAAAATAGTCAGGTGAAAATCATGCATGCATGGTGCTTGGTGTAGCCCTTCGGCTTGGCATTGCCCCTGGCTGTATATATACTGGCTTCCTACCGTGAGCAACAACTTGTTTTCCCCACAGCACAATGCCACCATTGTTTGCAGGTGTCATGTACACCTATTGCCCCATGAATTGGTTCCACTTTTGGAGCGCAATCCTGGCTACCTATTGCCCCATCCATTGGTTCCACTTTTGGAGCGCCTTGGCACATGCAATTCCCTGGGCAATTGCATGTTTGCGACATTTCTGGTAGTGGCCACTGGTCCATGACTCTTTGGTTCTACCCTCCCATTTGGCATCAGGCAATGGCACATGGTACTCAATCAGGTTCTCCACCATGGTCTTGGCAGCTGGCCTCTTCATGCCCTTTGTGGCTTTGGTAGCTCCAGCGGGTGACATTGAAGGCTTTGCATTGGGACCAGCCTTGGCCTTTGCCTTGCATGCAGCCCGGTTGCGGAGGATATTGAAAGCTTCATCTTCAATGGCCTCACTGCCACCTGGCTGGGGGGCTGCATCATTGGAAAGTGGTGGCTCAGCCTCTGGCTTCTTATCCAAGGCCGATGTGGTTCTCAGCCTCAGTGGCAAGTCTGCCTGGTTCACATGGATTTTCAATGGCTCTTGATCTGGCGCAGGAAGCTTGTTTTGCTTCTTGGCATGTGGAGAGCTGTTCTTCTGGAACATGTGCATGCACTCCTTGAACATCACCATCTGTTGTTGGAAATATTGCATGGGCATGGATCCACGGTCGGGGCTGTCGCTGTCTGCATCTGGAGATGGCCTTTTGGTACTTCCATTGCTTCCACTGCTGCCTTTTCCAGCTGGTGGCAGCATCTTGTTTGTAGCCCGGGATCTGGGTGAGGATATGTGCATAAGTGTCTGGCACACATTTTTGAGGCTGGGTGCCCTGGTAGGCAATCAACATGATCTCCTGGGGGAGCTGGAATGGGTCTCTGGGATATTGCAGCAAAAATGGCAATTCATGCTGGAACTCCTGGTTGGCAAAGGACAGCTTGAAGTCTCTTACCATTTGATGCCGTGTGGCTGCATCTGGTAAGGAATCATACATGGTGAGCAATGTGGCAACCAGGCTCTTGGTGGTTTTCTCAGACATGCTCTTGATGCCCAAGTGCTTGACCTTCTTGGTGAGGCAGGTCACTTTGGCCATGTACCCTTTGTTGGGGTCAGCAAGAAACGTCCACTCCTGCTGGGTAATGTATGCTGGCAAAGAAATAGTTTGAGGCTTGGCAATCACCATGGATCCAGTGATAGTGGAGGTCTGTTGGGTACCTTCCAAAAGCTGGTCAATCTTGTCTTTGAGCTTGTTGATCATGGACTCATCAAAATTGGAATCCTCAATGGTCTTGATCAGCTGAAGTGCAATCTTACAATTCATGCCAACAGCGGTGATTTTGGCCTCAACTGCTGCCAGAATACTGGTTGCAAGTTGGTCTGTTGCCTTGCCAGCCTTCTTTTTGTGGTGCATCAAATTGGCTGCGTCCACAATTTCTGTGCATATGTCAGCAACTGTCCACATGGCTGATGATTCGGCTAGGAATGCGCACTACAGGTTGGAGTCCTGCCTTGGCCACACTTGGAGGCATGAATGTTGAATGCGCTACAAGCAGCCAATGCAAACGAGCAGGTGGTGTGCTTCCACATTGGTGTTGTCAATACAAATATGTGGCTGGCCAGAAATGTAGTCATAACCAATGTGTAAGCCCTCAAAGCCCAGCAATGTAGAGACTGACTTGCTTTTGATCAAGCAAACAGTTTGCACTGTAGCCCACATGCAAAACCCACATGATTGCAGCCTGATGGCGAAGCTAACATGGTTGAAGCCAAATGGCTTGACATGACTTGCCGTTGATCACGCAAACAGCTTGCACTGCAGCCCACAGGCTAAACCCGCATGATTGTAGCCTGATGGCTAACCTAACACGGTTTGTAGCCAAATGGCTTGACAAGAATTGATTTTGATCATGCAACTAGTTTGCACTGTAGCCCACAGGCTAAACACACATGATTGTAGCCTGATGCTAAACTAACATGGCTGTAGCCAGATGGCTTGACATGACTTGCTTTTGATCATGCAACCAGCTTGCAATGTAGCCCGCAGGCTAAACACACATGATTGCAACCTGATGGCTAAACTAACATGGTTGTGGCCAAATGGCTTGACATGACTTGATCATGCAATTAGTTTGCATTGTAGCCCGCAGGATAAACCCACATGATTGTAGCCTCATGGCAAACCTAACATGGTTGTAGCCAAATGGCTTGACATGATTAAATTTTGATCATGCAATTAGTTTGCAATGTAGCCCACAGGCCAAACACACATGATTGTAGACTGACGGCTAAACAAACATGGTTGTAGCCAAATGGCTTGACACGACATGTAATGTAATGCAGTGTAGCCTGCTGACTTGACAAAACAAGTTCAGAACACATATATGATGACTCAGGTTGTCATCAGCTTAATCATGTGTGGCGCATGACACTGCAATCGAATGTAGCCTGATGGCCTGGCTTGGCTTGTATAAACAATCAAACCATTGTAACTTCATAGGGTGGCCGAATTTGTGTATAACAGCTGCAGTCAATACATGTTTTGGCTCGAGAGCATTCCTGCATGTATTGTGGCACCGTGGCCACTTTGAAATGGGTATGGTACACCTGCAAATGCGTACCTGTCATCATGGCCAGTGGTCCTCAGCACCTCCAGGTGGCTCTCAAGCAGTGGGGCCAGCTCATAGTTGGTTCGCCACCTCAAGATGTCAGAACAAAAAGCATACTGCAAGGAACTGGTCTCAAACATAGCCGTGGACACTACAGAAAGAACACAAATTCTAGCTGACATAACTGCAATGATTAACATGTATGGGCAAGTTGCCCAATGTTGAGTAATGGAATATAACAGCCACAAAGAAGCATACTAAGCTGCAGCCCAAATACTGGCTGAGATAGGTCTGGATGGCTGGCCAATCCTGGGCATCCCACCTCGCAATCAGGGCCACCATTTTGGCCATCCAGCCGGTCTTCAATAATGGATTCCTCTGCTTTGGTGCTGGTGGCTGTGGTGGGGGTGGTGGCTGATGCATCCCAGGCTTTGTAGTCAGTCCATCTCCAGCTGGTTGTGGAGGTTCATGTTTGGGAGGCGTCTTTGGAGCCACAATATGCTGTGGCAGTGGGTGTACTCTTGTTGATGGTGGTGGAGCTGATCGTGGTGGAGCTGATGGAGGCTTTGGAAAGCTGGGTGGTGGTGGCGGTGGTGGCGGTTGCTTGACCCAAGGTGGTATGGGTTGTGCTGGCATTGGCACTGGAGCTGCCATTGGAGCTGCCTCACCTGGAGCTGGCACTGGATCTGCAATTTCAGCTTCTGTTTTGACAGTTGGTGCTCTTGGTGATGGTGTGCCAGCCGGTGCTGGCTTTGTGGTGGTATTCACACTGATTGGCGATGGTGTGAGTGGTGGTGTGGGTGAGGCATCATCGATCTCTTCCTTTGGATTGATCATGGATGCTGGGGTTGCACACTTCTTGTCGCCTGGCTTGGCCTGATCTTCTTGGCCTGGAGTGTCAGGTGGCAGAGCGTCTGCTGGGCTTGTTGGCGACTTCACCGGTGGAACAGCGCTGGATGAGCCAGGGGTGTTTGGTACTGGAGGAGCATCATCTTCCATGGCATCCAGTTGGGTCTTCCATTGGCTTGCCATGGTCAGGTAGAGCTCGAACTGTTGTCTGGCGTATGCCACAGGATCTGGTTTGCTCTTCTTGGCATGTGGATCGGTTGGTTCCATAGCGCGCTTCATGGCTGGCGAGTCCTGATGGAATATTGCATGTATTCACTACACTATGGTGCATACTTGTGTGTGGTTGTGTGGTGTATCACTAGGTGCATGAAATAAATGTAATTGGGCTACACATTCAAGACATGGACACTGTGGAAACAATAGCATATTCATATTATGAACCTAATCCATTATATAAATAATTTTTGTTGCAGAATCTGAACAACTATAAACCACAATCAATTTTAGGTTCAGAATCTGAATCTATTCTATGGTAGATACTATGTTAGGTTCAGAATCTGAATTTGGACTGTGAGTTAGGTTCAGAATCTGAACCTAAACTATATGGTTACTTGAATTAGGTTCAGAATCTGAACCTAAACTACATGGTTACTTGAATTAGGTTCAGAATCTGAACCTAGACTTTGTTTAGACATGATTTAGGTTCAGATTCTGAATATACAATGTTATGAAATATTTGATGTTGATCACATGGTATTGAACTGTATTGACAGTAACCCACATTGATTTGTATGGACCTACTTGACTATCACGCCATGATTGAAATGTGTAACACCTGATCGGCATAATTTACTGCAAGTGAAATGTGTTGGTGCCATTGGTGGCACCCATTGCAATTTGAGCCAATCCAACATTCATTATGCATCATACAAGTAATCGTATGATCCAACCCAACTGCATCTGATCAACATGATTGACTACACGATGTAGCCATATGGCCTGATGTGTGTCAGGATTGTGTGCATACCATGCTGGAACGTTGTAGCCACACAGGCTTGACAATTCACAGCGCACTACCTATGCTGAAAATGATTCATCACTCATGATGCTTCCTGATGTAGCCTGAAGGCTTGGCAAGTTAGCTCATGATCATTCAAACAACAAACTGAGGGGACTATGCTGGGCCCGGGTAACATTATATTTGCTGCAAGCTGCACAGAGCTACTTTTGTGGACTCAGTCATAGCTGGCTTTGTCTGTATGGCCAGAAACAAGCTCACTCACATTGGTGGGCATTGTGGCACCAGACAATGTGTACTGCATCACGATAGCTTTGCAGATGGTACTGTTGGCAATCAGCTCGCGTTGGTTCACATCGATGATGTGGCGCCACAATGGCTTCCCTGGTAAGGCCAATGCTTTCTAGGATGCACACACACGCACACACACACACCACACTTAAATGTGTAAGGTGCAAATTACTTTTGGGAATGATAAGTACAATCATACAAGGTTCCATGTTTCCCATCCATTGGACTCGGTCTGGACATGCCACAGTGTTGTGGTCCCCTTGGGGTACCATGACTCAACTCTGGCCCTCTGGCCTGGCATGAGACTGACCTATACAGTTGCTGTGTGTAGCTGCAATGGCTGCTGGTCAATCCAAATAAACACACAACCATGTCACATCTCATGCAAGCAAGCTGCATCACAGTTTTGTGATGTTTCCATAAACTGACTGTCGTACCTTCGTGGTTGCATGTGTGGCCACACATGCTGTGACAGTGCCATGTGTAGCCAATAGGCCTGGTATGTGTAGCCAGTAGGCCTGACATCAATGAATCAGGTAGTCAGCATGCTTATATGTATTGCAATCAGCTTTTTTGTCTCACACCCAACATATCATAATTGGTCAGCTTTCCTTTTGTATGTTCTTTTGGGTGTATCTGTACACCCTTGAACACCTGGCCTCAAAAATTGTATGACAGCTGCCAGCTGAGTTGGCTCCATGGGCACTGTTAGGTCAGCCTTACTGGGCCTTTGGCCCTGGACCAAGGTTCTGACTTGTGTGCCATTGACATCAATCTGGACACAATATATGCCTTTTTGTGGCACATGCGTTGTACTGGTTGAGGCACTACCCTCCTGTGAGTCTTCACTCCTGAACATTGCCTGGCCTGGGTCAGGTGCCTGTCTGGATTGTTTGGCAGCATCATTTCTTTTGCTAATTAGCTCTGTGAGCTCAGCGAACGAACTCATGGATGAGTTCTTGGAAATCCTGGCTGGTTGCCCTCATCTTGATGTATGATTCTCCTTGGTGCTCTTGGACCAAGAACTCTGGAATTGCAATCCATTTGTAGTCAGCATATATTTCCACCGACTTTCGAATTTGGATATCCATGATCAGAGATGGCTGCTGGGGTGTTGGTGCAAAGCTTGTCATGTATGGATGCCTGGGCATGCCAAGGCAACCATTGTAGCCAACACACACTGCATGAACATATGTGTTGCGGACAGAGTAGTAGCCACCTGGCTGAAACTACATGGCACAAGCACAGGCTCATGCATGAGACGCTGCGCAACCAGTGGTGCCATTGCCTATAGAAATACAATCACTTGTAGCACACTGATTTTTCTTCAGCTTCCGCCACATCTAGCCTGGCCATCTAGACTATACATTGGATACTTCGGCATCTCCATTGGATGGATGCTCTGGGTGGTCCAATAGCCATTTTTTTGCTCTTCGGTCAAAAAGTCCCATTCCAAAAACCACCCTTGTGGTGCAATGGCCGCAGCCTCGTCTGATGGATTGTAGTCCTCCATAAATGAGCTGTCTGGCACACAGCCTGGGAAAGGCTCATCTGGAAGTGGTCCTTCTCCTTGATGAGCTGGTAGGTGTTCTGTTGGGCCACAAGGATGGATCACAGGGTCACGAATTCCATCAGGCTTCATTGATGGCTTCTTAATGGGCTTGGCATCTTCCCTTTGCATGGCTGGCCTCTTCACCGCGTGTTTGGCACGGGCTGACTTTGCAGCAGGCTTTTTGTAAATGGCCTTCCTTGGCATGCTCTATACCAACTATGGAAACTCAAACTAGTGGTAGCTGAGCCAAGTGATGAATGCATCCTATTCAATGTTTGCTCATCACGCATGTGGTAGCGCCACCAGGGCCTGGAGTACTCAAGTTCACAACGCCAGCTCTCATGAGACAAGTCTTTGATTGTGCGTATGCAAGCACACATGCAACCATGCAATGCTGACTAAGTGCAAAGCAGCTTTAGGCACTGTTGTTTTCCTCATCGTACGTGTATTTGGCCTTATCCATGGACTTGTCGCTGGTCCACCTGGGCACATAATGCTAAATTGTGTAGCCGTGCAGGCTTGGCTGATCAGTAAATAAACATTATGGACTAGCCAGGTTTGTAATACCAGCTTGGGGTTCACAATGCAATCAGAAAATGTTGCAACCTTTGCCTGCAGGTTGCGTTACTGTGTCCTTGCTTTCTTCTTCTTGGGCACATCTGTGTCTTCTGACTTTGGAGGTGGCTTCAAAGCAATCAAATCATGCTTCGTGATGGCGTCCTGGTTGATGAGCACTTTCACATGCAGTTCACCATGGGTAACCCATTTCTCTGTCAGCTGGCCATTGTCATCATTGTGGCAACATGTCCAGTATGGGCTCAACATGCCTGTGTAGTGGTCACCATTGCCCTTGAAGGATTTGGTTGGGAGCACAAACCATGACTGGCCATTGAATTGTACCTCCCCATACTTTGTGCCTGATGGCTTGGTGTTGGTAATGCAGCCTATTCTGTCTGGACATGGGGTCAATTGGACATAGCCCTTCTTGAGGTCCTTGGATGCATACAATGCCTGCTGGGCTGCTCCTGCACAAAAAAGTCATTGGCATCAAGGTCCTGGTTGTTGTAGCACTCCACCAACTGGATGAAGATCTTGCATTTGGCCAGTTCTTGGCTCACCATGGGTGATTCAGTGGGAAGCAACTTCTCCACAAGCTCTTGGTTCAAGAGCTTTGGGCACTTGGCCTTGGAAGCTTTCATTGATGCTTGAATTTCATGGGCTTTGACAACAATGGTTTGCTGGGGCTGGAATAAAGGCTTGTGTGCAAGCTTGACACCTTCCTGGTTGGATTCCACAAGTTCCCATACCTTGGCAGGAAAGTCCTTGTGGGTGTAGGTGCTGCCAACCTGTATGGCCAATGATTGGCTGGCCACAAACATTGCATCCTTGGACTGGTCCAGGTTCACCAATGTGCCGCATGACTTTGAGGCTGGCTCCTTGGGCTCATCATTGATCTTGGATCTTGGGATGTAGTTTGGCTGTTGTTGCAAGTCCTTCAGCATTGCATCTCTTATTTGTTGGTGGTTGTACTGGTGGTTTGGTTCTCTCCCAAGCTTCTCTTTTGCTAGCAGTGCCAAAATGGTCCTGATGGCTGCTTTCCCAAATGACTTGTACCTGATGGTTCTGGCTTCACTTTCTTGGCGCATCCCCCATAGTTCTGCAAGAAACTGTTCCACTTGGAGCAGCTTTTCCTGGAACTTTTTAGCCTTGAGGCTGGCGACATCTGTCTTGGTGATGAGCTTGGATACACCATCAACCACTCTGTTCGTGGAAAGGTTGGCAGCAACCATGGAAACCCTCAGCATGGTGCACAGGTTCGACTTAGAGAGGATGGTCTCAGTGATGGCTTGGGTGAACTCTTGGCCCAATGTTGGGCTGTTTCCATATTGGGACAAGAATTGCACCAGTGGCCCGCCTGGTCCACCTGCACAAATGTTCTCTTGGTCACAGGCACAAACTTTTTCAATGTTACATCAATCATGCTTATCTCTGATTCAACATCTAAATGTTTACATGCATGCTTATTTCATCACCTGGCCTGAGCAGAGGTGGACAAACTTTCCCACGATGGCTGCATAGGTTGCAACTTGGCCCCCAAGGCACATGTCAACGGCCAACCTTTCAAAGTCATGGGATGCTTCAGCACTTGTGGATACATGGTCCACCAAGCTGGCCATGAGCTCAACCTCGTTCTGGTGGGCAAATGTGCAGTTGGTGGAATTGTTGGCCTTTTCAATGAGTGATGGTAGCCTGGAGAATGCTTCCTCCACATGGGCTGCTATAATGGTCCAGGTCCAGCCTACTGTGGCCATAGTGTGGAGAGTCTTGTCCTGTCTGAGCAGCACTGGGTTCAAATGGCCATCTGGTCCTTTGAGGGATGGTTGGTCAGTGACAGCTCCAGCAACAATTGCTTTGATGAACTGGCTGGTGTGGGATGAGCTCACAGATAGGAACCGCTCTGCACCTGTTGGCTTGGCCATCATGCCCTGAAACTCCTGGTGCAGCTTTGCATTGAAATCCTTTTGGGCCTGTTGGGCCTCAGCATGGGTTGCCATCTCAAATACAGCTGGCTCCCAAATGGGACAGGTCAGCCCCAGATTTCACTATGGCTGCACCCTTCACATGCATTGACCCGCTGTTGATGCCAGTGCCTCCTCGATTGGATGGGTGCACCAGCATCAGAGTTGGCAAAATTGTTTGGGTCCAGCATGCTCCTTCTTGGGTCAAAATCTCATGGATGGACTGCCATTTCAACAGGTAGCCCTGATGGGTATCATCCATGATGGCCTGGATCTTGTCCTTGAGGCTGGCACTTAGCACCATGGCGGCACAGAATGGCAGCACTGTCAGGTACAACCAATTGCGTGCACATGTTTCTTCATAAAGGGTGTGCTTGCATGCTGGCTCACATCCCAAACAGTTACTTTGTTTCAATGCGTAGGTCCTGGATTGAAAACGCTGTCAAAGTTTGGCGTGTGATATGTTTTGCAACGCAGCAGCAGTTACTAGGCAATGAGCCAACAGCTTGCTTAGCCAATTCCACACTGAAGTCCTGCATGGGTAGCCAAAGCTTCAACAACTCATTGGGGGCCAAATGGGGCAGTCAAGACATGATAATGGTTGTGGAATGCAAATGCACGGGTGGGCAGCCACACATGGCTAGGCAAAACATGGGTAGCCAAAACAGGCTTGACCAAATCATGGGCTGTCATACATGTAGGCTGTGTCGTGTCAAGGCATGGGTAGCCAAAACTTCAACAACTCATTGGGGACCAAATGGGTCAGTCAAGACATGATAATGGTTATGGAATACCAATGCGTGCGTGGGTAGCTATTTATCCCCACGCATAGCATGGGTAGCCAAAATAGGCTTGACCAATTCATGGGCTGTAATGCATATAGGCTGTGTCAAGTCATGGTAGCCGAAGGCTTCAACAATTCGTTGGGGGCCAAATGGGTCAGTCAAGAAATTATAATGGCTGCGGAATGCCGATGCTGGGCTGCATGCGTGGGTAGCCATATATGGCCAGGCAAAACATGGGTAGCCAAAACAGGCTTGACCAAGTCATGCATGCCTATCATGCATGTCGGCTGTGTCAAGTCATGGGTAGCCAAAGGCTTGGCAGTGTCAAGTCATGATTTAGCCAGAGGCTTGGATAAACATGGTTCTGACATGAACGCTTGGCAAAACAAACACGAATGATGGCATGTCACTCCTTTGCACAGCTGCTTTGTTTTTCTCGCCTTGGCATCATATGGGTGTGCAAATGGTACAAGTCCTTGGCATGGCTGCTGTACAGTTGGCATGGCCCACACTCAATTCAGTAAATGGTGGGCTCAAAAAAAACTCTGCTTGACTGGTGGCAATGGTACTTTTGCAACTGGCTGCTCTAAACATGGAGTGGATGGGCCATGGCCAAAGAGCACTGGCTTGTGGTTTTGGGGCCCAACTACGTGTATTGGTAGTTGGGGTTATAGTACTTGGGCCCAGCAATGGCGCTGGTGGCCCAGGGAATGCCGCACATTTGGCAGCTGGGCCACGTCTGGTGGAGGTAGTGGCGATAGAATATCCACGATGGGCACCCGGCCTTGGAGCAAGGCAGAACGAGGCGCCAGGTGCTGATGGAATGTGGAAGCTCCATCCATGGCTTGGGCTTCTCCTGCTTGGGCAAGCTGGGCATGGTCTCCATGGCCTTCATGGCCTTGATGGACTTCATGGCCTTCATCGACTTCATGGCCTTCACCTTCATCGCCTTCATGGCCTTCATGGCCTGCACCGGCTTCATGGCCTTCATCGCCTGCAGAGCCTTCATGGCCTTCACTGGCATGGGCTTCTTGGGCTTCATGGCCTTCACTGCCGTCATGGCCTTCATGGGCAGCTGGCCACTTTGGTTGGCCCCTTGGCCATGGCTTGGAAAGAGGAGATGGCTGGCACGCACTGATCCCAAATGGCTACCCGTACAAGGTTTCACATTGGCAACTGCCATGCCATTAGCCTGGTGGCTTGGCGGCTTGACTGCATTGCTATTAGCCTGATGGCTTGACTTCATGCCATGTGGCTAGCCTGCAGGTGGCTTGACTTCATGGTGGGAGCCATGTGGCTTGCTGCCACAAAGCACATTTTGGGGATTAGATTCTTGCATGCGTTTTTCAAGCCAATGCCAAGGCTACAACATTCAAATGCACTGCCAGTGAGGGCGTGTCCTTGCAGCCAATGCCCATAGGTTCTGCACCATATATTGCCCCAGCAGCTACGCAAAAACCTTCTGGGTTTGACAATCGATATCCATTCTGACCACCAAGTTTCATTGGTGCACCCACATGGCAGCCCACCTCTCTGTCCACAACATGTTACCCAGCTGCTTTGTCCAAGAGAGGAAGCATAAGATTATGAAGATGTATGGCCAGACCATATCCAACACAGTGAAATTCGATTAGTCGACCATGTAGGAAATACTTTGCAATGATTTATTTGTGCTCTCACAAGCCCACCAACAACATGCAGAAGTTTCAACAGTCCCACTTTGACCAGGAAGATGTGTGGGTGTGTATACCTGCAACCAGCAGGCCATTGCTCTAAAGATGATGTGGTTTTTATCGAAGAGCATGGTGGCCATGTCCAAGTTGGACAAGTCCACATCCATGCCAGCATGGGTTGTGACATGTACAGCTTTAGTGTCAAGCGTAAAAACATCACAATGCTGTATGCCACAAGTTGGTGTCAGTTCAGGGCCCATGCGAATGCAAAGTTCTTATCCCGTTGAGGGCTAGGTGGGCGCGTGTTGGCTGAATGGATTGAACAAATTAATGGTTGCTTGTCAGTTGCTTGTCAAACCACAGGGCTAGTCATTCAAGCTTGGTGTTTGCTTGGCTTTTGTGCATGCAAGCCATGTAAAGTGCTAGGCCTTCAGGCTACTGTTGCCATGGCCATGGCTTTGCCAGATTGCTTTTGCTTTATCGTCAAGCATCAAGGCTTCTGGTTTGATGAACTTTCCTCAGCTTGACAGTATATAGGTCCCATGTGAGTACTGAACCTCTGGCTTTCATTGCAAACAGTTAACTGGAATGGTGAAGCCTTGTTGGATGAGCAGGTCCTTGGTAGCCAGCCAGGCTTAAACTTACAACCAAGATGGTGCTGACACACGCAATGAAATTCATGTCATGGTAGCCATCTGGCTCATGTTCCATGAAGATTGCATGTCGTGGTAGCCACCTGGCTTATGATCCATCAATAATGCTTATGAGCAGTATGAGCTTGCCTTGACTGGTCACGCATGAGCTTTTGTATCATGAGCTCATATGGCTTATCCATTTTAAGAAATGCACATGCACAGCTTTGATTTGCATAATGATGAGCAGCACTGCCAAAGCCTATATCTATTTTCTCAAAATGCTCTGGTGAGTCTAAACAAATTGCTGCCAACAAGGCAGAATAAAAACAATAAATCATATGTTTGACCATCACTCCAAATGTAATAAACCTAGTATGTTGTTTTTTGCTAACCACTTAGCTAACCACTTAGCTAACCCCTGGCTAACCCCTGGCTAACCTCTTAGCTAACCCCCTAACTTAAGCCCTTAGCTAACTAGTTAGCATTTGTTAGTATATATTATATCTTTGCCCCTATGTCCTACTAACTCTAACAAACCCCCGGTGCATCCCAGCACACGCCCACACGCCCACACGCCCACACGCCCACACGCCCCCACGCCCCCACGCCCCACACACACACCCACACACACACACACCCACACACACCCACCCACACACACACCCACACACACCCACACACCCACACACACCCACACACACCCACACCCACACCCACACACACCCACACACACCCACACACACACACCCACACACACA
>CAUJNA010000842.1:65000-144580 GCA_963377175.1 Effrenium voratum
CGCCCTGCGCTGCCATGGTGGCTCGGAGTGGCTCCAGCGCCCGTGCCAGCAGTGCCTCGCCCAAAAGCGGTGAAGCAAGAAACAGTTTTCTTTGGTGCATTTTGCTTGGATGTTAGGACGTTAACTTTTTGCCAAAAGCCGGGGAGCAGAAAGCAACCGAGTTTGGCCAGAGCGCCGGTTCTTTGCTGATTCGGCTGAGGCCTGGGCAACGTGGGCCGTGAATATGTTCCAAAGCAGCCGAGACTGAGCCTCTTCATCCCGTGCGAGCGGGGCTTGCTGAACCCTCCCCGGACCGCACCAAAGGAGGGCCGTCCCTTGCTGAACCGTTTCTTTTCGCTAGGACCCCGGAGGCCATGGACAACATTCTGCAGGTCATGGAGGCCGCACGTTTTGCCACTGGAAGACACGTCCTGCCCACTTTTCTCGCAGGTGGCATGGCGGCAGGTCAATGCTGCGCGGGGTAGCACGGTGAAGCCTGGGGCTGAGATCTGTCCTTAGGTCGCGAAAGTGGCCCCCTGCGTGGCTTCCAAAGCAAAGCAGCCTCCCATTTTGAGAGGACTAGACAATCCTGGGTTGACATGGGTTGACGCCTTTCATTCGGAAAAACGTTAGGATATCTTTTTAGCAGGGTTCTGAAACGAAGTGCTGTCCCAAGTGCCATGCATGCACTCAGGTTGGCCAATCCTGAGCACAATCTTCTGGTGAGCTTTGAGTCTGCTCGGGAGCTGGTTGCATCTCTCATGGCTGTTAGCAAATGCTGGCCACAAGTTGCAACATCACAAAGACCCGCCGGCAGGACTTCATGCTGGGTATGCTCTCCGAGCCAGATCCAGGTCGGAAACATCTCGATGAAGTGTTTGGAGGCAGGTGGTCCCAAGTCAGCTGTGGGGCCTCTCTCTTGGAGCTTAGGCGACTTCAGCCGGATTGCCCGTGTCAGAGCAATTCTGGATGCTGCAAAGCTCTCTACCCGAAATATGGGCGATGACCGTGTAAGCTCTTGCATGAACGCCGTCAAATCGGTCGAGGGCGTCCTCAAGAAGGCTCGGAAGCATGCTGAGTTGCAGTCTGATTTTGTACAGCCACAAGGGTTGCCCATAGTTCTGAGAGCCCTCCCGAGGACTTTGGTGCAAGCAGACCATGGTTCTTTTCAAAAGCCGATCGCTGTTTCCCCTGGGGTGCTGATGGTTTTCTGGAAAGAAGGATCCCTGGAAAGAATGGGGAAGTGTCCCCTAGAGGAATGAGCTTCCGGGTGCTGCGACTGAACCAGTTTTTGGGGTTCTCGAAGAAAGGAAGCCACATGGGATGGTTTAGAGGGGGGTGGTTCCATTTCTCATTCCCTGCTGCTTCTCGAGCATGAGATCGAACCCTCAGGTTGTTTGTCCTTTCCGCCACTTTGGTGGGCAGGGACTGGCTTGGTGGCAGGTGAAGTTGACTCAGCAGGCGAAGTTGTCTGGCCCGGGCCTGAGGCTTTGGAGATTTGATTCGGGACAAATCGGGAGCTCTAAAGCTGACATTTCCCTTGTCCCTCAAGGAAAAAACAAGTCATTTGACCGTGGCTTCGGGTTCTTCAGAGTTGGCACGCAGAACCCCGCCGAAATTCAGGTGGGGAGCTTTTGAACTCAGAGCTTGTACTGTCGCGCAGTGAAGCTGTGCATGTTCTCCGTCTGGCTTGTTGCTCACAATCCACTCGGTGACTGGTGGGTGAAAAAATAGTAAAAAGGGCATTTTTAGGCATAAAACCAAATAATCAAACAGCATAAACACAAATCTGCAAAATTCACAGAAAACAAGATAAGAACCACCAAGCAACTCAAAAACCAGAACAACCCACAAAAAATATTTAATCACAGCATACAACATTAATTAATTCCAACAAGCATACCAACAAAACAGCAAAACTAAAAACCATCAAAGAACACAAACTCAAAAACACACACTAACAAATTTCAAAGCAGTATAACAACAACAACAACTATAAGAAGAGTATCAAACAAAATAAATACAAAACAGTCAAAGCACAAAAAAATCAAAAGAGCATGCCAAGTTCAAACAACACACTTTGAAAGAGTCAAGCAAATTAAGGAAAATTAAAATAATTCAATCTTTACAAACCACACGTATAGTATAATTACAACATATAAGATTTTACAATGTTAATTTATATTATAATAACATAATATAAATAAAGAGGTTTATTCTATTTTTATTTGTTTTTATCCAAATTCAATCTCACCAGCGATACAACCACTATAACAACTCATACTACACTCACAACAATAATGCTCGTATCATTTTATTAATTGGTCTGTGTAAATTTCCATTAAGTCGCTTAAGATGTTTCTCATATAATAATCTTTATTTCTATGTTCCCACCAACTGTTTAGATTTGGCATGAATAACCCATCACGCTTCATATGGTTTAGTTTCTTAACATTAATACAGTATTCTAAAATGCTCTTAACTTCAAGACTGTTATTTTTACAGTATGATTTCATTGCCTGATAATAACTTGTCCTATTCACAAATCTGTCTTTAACCTCTTGTTTATCAAATAATTTGTCTGTTGATCTTCTATAACTTTTGTTATCTTGATGATTTAAATGCAGTTGAGTAATACATATCTTTGTTAAACATACTTCTGAAGAACAATAACTGAGCCTCTGCTTTTTCTAATCCTTCATCTTTTAAAAATGGTTCTTTCATGAGACTCTCTTCTTTTTCTTTCAAACACTGACATTTAAAACTATCCGCTTTATTATAGTCACCAATAATATTACAAACATTAACAGGTAATTTTTTTGCTAGTGATACAACAGACTTACAGTTTCTATTTTTACAAGGACACTTGTTATAATTAAACAGTGCCATTTTCCTCTTATTAAGGACACATCTTACTTCTTTCATACATCATTTAAAAAATAGTATTAATATCTCTCACTGTATTTTGAACATTATATTTTTTACTTTCAATAAATAATTTGATATGTTCTTTAACATCGTCTCCTTTCTTTTGACGATAACCCAACATCCATAATATATCATCAATCATTTCATATTTTTCTTACTGATTTTAAGAAACTGTTTAACATAATCGCAAGGTGGGATTTTATATACAGTAAGAAATATTAAAATTTCATCTTCTACATTTCTATTATGTGTTCTTTTTATTCCCAACACACATTTGAATAAAGTTTGATTATCTCTCCAATTTATACAGTTTTCACATTCGTCTTCTTCATCCATTGAATAGTTAATAATATTATGTATTATTCCATTAGGTAAATTTAATTTGTACAATTCCATATTTTCCTTTTTGAAGTGACAACAATAATAGCATCTCTTATTGATATAATTATTGATTTCATCACAGTTCATTTTCCTCTTATTGTATTAAGGCACTATTTCTTTAAGTCATTTTTAAGGCATTGAGAAAATTAAGAAACAAACCATAAGTATAGTATAATTACAACATATAGGATTGTACATGTTATCATTATATTATGAGTTCAACTTTATTTCTAATTAATTTTAAATGTATTGTTTAATTCGTTTCACTATTTTATCAACTGGTTTTTCATTATAAATATCATTTCCTATTTCTTTTCTAAACCACCCCATTACTTCAACTGCACGTGTTACTGTATATCTAAGTTCGTGAGCTTTATACTTATAATTTAAAAACTCATTTACAAAATCAAAGTCATTATCATTCAATGCTTCGTATTTTAAACGTTTAATGCTAAAAGACATATTGTATAATATTTTTACCATGCTATAATACTTAAAAATAAAATCATTAGCATTTCCTTCTTCATCGCCCTCAAATAATAAATTATCAAACTCTTCTTCGGTCAAGAACTTATTAATTTCAATAAACACAAATATTTCTAGATCATCATCAAGAGTTTCAGCATTTCTATTATCAATATCTTCGTTATTCATAGTGTCAATTTTGTTTATGATTTTATTGCAATTATTGCATATCATATATTGACAAATATTATTACTAACACCATCTATAAAACCATGTTTAATTGGTAATTTAAGTATCTCACACAGTCTATACATGTATAACTGATAAACTTTTGTTTCATTATATTTTTAGCATCGACACCGACTGTATCATTATACTCACTATATTCACTATATTCACTTTCTGTATCACTCATTTTCCTCTTAATATACTAAGTCATTATTTCTTTAAGTATATTTTAAGTAGAAACATAATTACAACACTTAACCAAATAAATGTTATAAATATGTGTGCTTATTCTGGGTCATACATAAGATTTGTATAATAATCTTTCCCAAAATGAGTAAACCATTTAACTTCATTATTCTTCATTATCTCTTCATCAAACTTATCAAAGGTTATACATGCTCTGTTATTCATACTACACCACTTTCTATATCTAGCATACATACCCTGTTTATAGACGACATTACTTTCAATAATTGATACTAGTATTAATTAACTGTCACAAACAAAGTCAAGAACTAAGAAATGTGGTGTTTCTTTTATCGCCTCAAGTTCTGAAAACATAGTTATTCATATATGATAATATGACTTTAAGTAAATATGTTAAGAACTCATAATTTAAATTAACTTAAAGAAATAAACATATATTAAATTATCTAGTATAGTATTATGAAACATGTTATAGATTATCTACTAGTTAATGACAAAGCGGAAATACCAAAAAGAGGAAACAAGGAATTAAAATCAATAATTATAGATGGTAGACGATTTAGATACAACAAAGAAACACCTATCTCGAATGTTTTGAACAAGAAATTCAAATCAGTAGCAAACACCAATGAATAAAATAGTCATGCTGCAAGAACAATTCGCTCAACATACCTTAAACAAAGAATGAAAAATGCAAAATACGCTATAAAAAACAAATTCAGAATAACAGACCAACAATCAGCATTCAAAAGTTATGCTAATTCTATAAACCTAGTAAAACAACATTTTCAAGGTGAAAAAACATTATCAATGATACACTACCAAAAAGATAGACTTTTGACCTTTTTGAAAACTAATAGAGCAATGAAATTGAATTTAAGGGCAGAAGGTTTATTTTATCATGATTATGATGATGAAGGGGTATTAAAACATACAGAGATACTTTATAATTTACCTGCTACAAGGGCAAACATATATAATGAAACCGATTTGGATGAAGCAATTGAAAAATCAATCAAATATATTTTATTGAACATAGAAACGTTAGGTTCAGCATCTAATATAAGATTTATCAAGATATTATCAATCACAAGGCATTATGACAAATATGACCCTACTAGGGCAGGTAGTTATATTGATTTACCAGATTGGATTAAATATAAGAAAGCATGTCTCAATATTCAAATAGAGATAATAAATGTTTCAAATATTGTATTCAATCAGTAGTATTTGATAAGATTAGTAAAGGTCACCCAGAACATACTTTTCATTACAACAAATTGAATGACAATATCTTAAACTGGGAAGGTGTTAAATTTCCAACTGGTAATAAAGATGTTGAAAGGTTTGAAGAAAATAATAGTAAGTTAGTTTCAATCAATGTTTATGAAATTGATGATACTTTGAATGACGAAAAAATCATAATTGATTACAGGACTAAAACAAGAGATGCTAAACATCAAATAAACCTTTTGAACATTGAAACAGAAAATAACCATCACTATGTTGTTATTAAAAATCTAAGTCGTCTAATGAACTGGCAAACAAACAAAAATGACCAACCAAAACATTATTGTCATTGTTGTTCTCATGCTTTTACTAGAAAGGATTTATTAACAAAACATTATGAAACTGGTTGTATGGCAACACACGGGCAACAGTTTAAATTACCAAAAGAAGGTAGTTATATTGAATTTGAAAAATACAATACAAAATTAAAGTGTCCATTTGTTGTTTATGGAGATTTTGAGTGTATAACTGTACATTCAAATAATGGCATCAAGGGCACGTATCAGGAACATAAACCATGCGGTTATATGTTGAATGTTGTAAATTTTATTGATAATACAAGCCAACCTTATTTATAGCGTGGAGCGGATTGTTTAGACCACTTTGCAAATAAATTCACAGAAATTAAAAAAGATATTTTTGATAAAATGAGTGTTAATAAACCAATGATATTACAGATGAACAAGAAGCATAATTTACAATATGCAATAAGAAGTTTAAGCCAGAAGATAAAAAAGTTCTTGACCACTGTCATTTTACTGGTATGTATAGAGGTTGTGCTCACGAAAAATGTAATTTGGATGATTCATTTAGATATTTCAAGATACCAGTATTTTTCCATAATTTAAAAAACTATGACTCTCACTTAATAATAGGTAAAGCAAATGAAATAAATAAGGAATTGAACGAAAATAAGAGAATAGATGTAATAGCACAAAATAGCGAAAAGTTTATTACATTTTCATTTGGCTCATTACAGTTTAAAGATAGCATGGCTTTTCTCTCAGCATCTTTAGATAAATTAGTTAAATTAAATAAATATGACATAGTAGGTAAAGATGAGCATGATAAACCGATATATAAAAAAAGGAATGACTGGGAGAATAATTTTAGATTTTCATCAGCAAATCCATATATTAGAAATAAAACCGATTTAGACTTAACTGAAAAAGGAGTTTATCCTTACGACTACATGAATTCATTTGATAAATTCAATGAATCGCAATTACCAAGTATAGAAGACTTTTACAGTCAATTATATGAAGAAGGCATAACAGATACACAACACACAAGGGGAAAAGTAATATGGGAGAATTTCAATATCAAAACCTAGGTGAATACAATGATTTATATTTGATGACCGATGTTTATTTGCTTAGTGGTGTTTTTGAAAACTTTAGGGATATGTGTTTAAATTATTATGGTTTAGACCCTGCACCTTACATAACATTACCTAATTATTCTTGGTCTGCCTTCTTATCTCTGACTGGTGTTAGACTTCAACAAATACATAATAAAGATATGTATGAAATGATTGAAAAGGTCTTCGTGGCGGGATGACACAATGTGCTCATAAAAAAGTAGAAGCAAATAATAAATACATGAATGAACAATTTGACATGTCAAAACCATCAAGTTATATAAGTTATGTAGATGCTAATAACTTCTATGGTCTGGCAATGAGTAAAAAATTACCGTTTGATAATTTCAATTGGTATTTTTCAACCATGGATGAGAAGAAAGTATTAAGTTATAGTGATGATGATAACAAAGGTTATATTTTTGAAGTTGATTTAGAATACCCAAAAGAATTACATGATTTACATGGAGATTATCCATTAGCACCAGAAATTATGAGTGTTAGTGAGAATATGCTTTCTCCAGTTCAAAAAGAAATACATAAAAACTATTATGGACAAGATGCATTGATGAAAAGACAAATAAACTAATATTAATTGTTATGGATAAGAAAAAGTATGTATTACATATATCAGCATTGAAGTTTTATTTAGAGCATGGATTAAAACTAAAGAAAGTCTAGGGTAATTAGTTTTAATCAAGCAGATTTCTTAAAACCATACATTGATTTCAACACCGAAAAACGAAAGAATGCTAAAAAAACTGAGATTGAAAATGATTTATTCAAATTATTAAATAACGCGGTATATGGTAAAACACTCGAGAACGTTCGTAATCACATTGACTTTGAATTAGTCAATGCACCTGAACGCTTCCAGAAGTTAGTAAATAAGCCAACATACAAACACAGACACATTATAAATTATAAGCGAAAGTTTAGTAGGAGTAGAAAAAGAAAAGGCAACCGTAGAATTAGATAAACCTATTTATATGGGTCTATCAATTTTAGATTATTCTAAAATTCATATGTATTCTTTTTATTATGATGTCTTAAAACCTAAATATAATGATAAAATAAAATTAGCATATACTGACACTGATAGTTTTATTATCCATGTTGAAACTGATGATATTTACACAGATTTTAAGCATATAAATCAACATATGGATTTTTCAGATTATCTTAAAAATCATGAATGTTAGAATGCTTCTAATACAAAAGTTCTTGGGAAAATGAAGGATGAACTTAATGGAAGAATAATGACACACTTCATAGGTTTGAAACCCAAGTCATACTGCTATAAGGTTTATGGAGAAGATGAAGAACATAAGAGGAGTAAAGGCATTCTTAAACATAAAGTTGCTAATGAATTGAATTATAATAAATACGAAGAAACATGAAATGGTGATTTGAAGGACAAAGTTGAATTTAACACTATACGCTAAAAAACCATCAAATATAGCATTAACCAAGTTAAGTATTCGCTTAGTAATTATGAAAATAAAAGATATTGGTTAGATGACAATACTTCTTTACCGTATGGCCATTTTTTAATTAACCAAGAAAATATCGTGCCTATTGTATTTTTTTACTTAATCCATCCAATTTGTAATAGCGATGACTAAGTAAATCCATACCTACAAGTATTACCTTATATTTTCTATCAGACCATACGGAACGGCTGTCTTTTTTAGAAACAACATTTCCTTTACCTTTACTATATACTTTGACATAATCTCCCTCAGTCACATTTGGATACTTTCTATTATGCTTTTCTTTCAGTATTTGGTTTGCCCTAACATCTAAAACATTGTCTAAATCGTGTGCTTTGTTTGGTGTTGTTTGTGTGCGACTATGTATTTGACTACTATTATATTTCTTCAGGGATACTTTCATCATTTCAACCCATGACCCTTTATGATGACGAAGTCTATCACTAATCATTTTCTTAATTGTTCTAATCATTCTCTCCGCCTGTGATGCATGAGTTTTAGTAATAATTAATTCAATTCCTTCACCTTTCAAAAAAATCTGTATCTTCTTACTATGTAATGCTCCTTCATCATCACTATATATACTAAGTGGATAGCCTAGAACTTTAAAACATTCTAACATAGCATTAAAAACAGTATCAATATCATTATTTTCCATTGGAACTATATGACACTTTTTACTGAAAATATCGATACAAAAAAAACCAACTTTAGGTTGATTTTTCACATCAACACCAACGTCATTTAGCAAACTTGACATGACCATTAAATCAATTTGGAACTCATACTTTGGAAAAGGTGCCGTGTATGAATTGTAGTTCTTATAATTTCTTGTTTGCTTGTTTGGTTGAGATGTCAACCATTTAAAAACATAATCTAATGTAAAACCTGCTTCAACTTTATTCGCTTTTTCATATAAATCTCTAGCAGAACTGAACCCCTCATCAACATCATAATATATCTTTTTTAAAATTTCATCCTTATCTAATTTCCTACTCATTATAAATTACATGATATTACTTTTCTATAATATCATACACTTACACTAAATGCTTGTGACACGACGCAGGAGCATCGCGTGCTACGAGACATTTCTTAGACTTCTTATGTTTTGCAAGATTTGATTTACAACTTAGCTGACTTCCACAGATATCACATACACATGAGTGTTTTGTCTTTTCTTTATAGTATGTTTTAAAATAGTTATCATCATTTGGTTTCCTATTGTAGTATCCGTTATCCTGTTTTCTCCATTCAGCATTGTTTATTTTTGATTTTTCTTCTGAAGATATGTCGCTTGTTTCTGAACGAATACATTCATCATTTCCTATAGTGTTCCATAACATATCAAACATATCATTAGTCATTGTCATTTTCATACCATTATCAACAAAATAGGACGGCATTATATTTTATATATAAAAGGTGTCCATTCTTTAAGTGACTTTTTATTATTTTCCATCATTTAGACTTTTGTGATTTTTTCGTTATCCTTATCTTCATCTTCACCTTCAGACTCGTCCCCATCCACACCGGTAGGGGCAGGTATATCAGATGAGGGACTTTGTCCCTCATTTGATGGGGGGCTTTGCCCCCCACCAGTCGGCGGCGCTATTTCATAGTTAGCATTTTCTTCTGACGATGATGAATTAACAGTATGCGTTGAAGAACTATTAACAGTGATAGGTGGAGAACTATTAACGCTAGTAGGCGGGGACTTATTTAACTCAACTTCTTCACTAACATTTGTATTTATGGTACAGCGTTGCCAGCCCCCCCCCCCCTCCCCCCCCCCAATGGTCATGGGTCAGACAAGTACCCCCCCCCCCCCCTGTGGTTGTGGTCCTGTGGTTGGGTTGTTGTGGTTTAGGGTTGGTTTAGAATTGGTTTAGGGTATATTTAGGGTGTATTTAGGGTTAGTTTAGGGTTGGTTCAGGGTTGATTTAGGTTGCTTTATGTTGATTTAGGGTTGGTTTAGGGTTGGTTTAGGTTTAGAGGTGTACGGTTTAGGGTTTGGTTTAGGGTTTGGTTTAGGGTGTATTTAGGGTTGGTTTAGGATTGGTTTAGGTTTAGGGTTTATTGTTTAGGGATTGGTTTAGGGTGTATTTGGGGTTAGTTTAGGGTTGGTTTAGGGTTAGTTTAGGGTTGATTTATGTTGATTTAGGGTTGGTTTAGGTTTAGAGGTCTACGGCTTAGGGTTTGGTTTAGGGTGTATTTAGGGTTGGTTTAGGGTTAGTTTAGGGTTGGTTTATGGTTGGTTGCGGGTTGGCTTGTCCTGGGGGTGGGGGTGCATACTGGCGCACTTCGGCACATGTTCTTGCTATCCTTGACATCCAACATGTTCCCATCATGTCCCGAGCTGGCCAGGCGCTTCGCGTTGCCATGAGGTGGCGTTGCAGGAAAAGAGTGAGCTCCTATCAGGCGCGCGGGTTCCATGGTTTTACAATGTTCTACAATGTTCTACATGAGGCAAAACCTGTAAAAGACGACGCGCCCAACATGTGCAGGAGAATGCGAGACACGATAGCCCAAAAAGTTTCCCAAGTTGCTCACATGGTTCTCTAAATTTATGTAAATTTATCCAACGTTCTCCATGACACATCAGCGCATGTGTCAGGATGTGTCAGGATATGATATATCAGAACATATCAGAACTGTGAATCGGTTCTCAGTGGTCCACTAACAACTTGCAGGCCGGCCCCACTCTCAATATATCTCAACATCTGTCAATATCTCTCAATACCTCTCAATATCTCTCAATATCTCTCAATATTTCTCAGTTAGTCTCAGTTGGGTACAATTGAGTACAAGTGATATGACACGAGATGACACGATATCCTTGCTTTGCACTGGTCGTTTTCCGGCTGGCGCGGCACTCTACCATTTTTTCAATCACACCCTGCAGGCCAGCGCATCTTGCGTATCCAGGAAGACCGCGCACGACACCCTTGGGGGGCCCTGGGGTGTTGGCAGCAAAGCGGCGCACCGGCTTTATCCGGCTTTGTTCTCGGATGTTCTCAGCGGTTCCATTGTTTCCAGATTTTCCCAGTCTATTTTGATTGTGATTCCTTTATATTCCTTATTATTCCTTATTATTCCTTTTGTTGGAGTGTCGGCTGTTAGATCTTGTCATGTAGCATTTTGTGATCCATGAGCAGGCGCACAGCCGTGACTCATCTGTCCCCGCACAAGCGGCTGGTTGTGCGTTTGGCCGCGTTTTTGGCAACCCTGGCAGCGAGCGTGGAGGCCATGCCTTTGCAGGAGGAGGCCTTGCAAGCCAGCTCTGCGGCCCGTGTGGCGCTGATTGAAACTGCCCTTCCGGGTCGATGCAAGTTTGTGAAGTATCTCGTCCTCCGCCGGTGGCACATGTTGGACAGGCACTTGGCCCCAGTTTTTGTATGTTTTTGTCACTTCAAGCAGCTGTGGCGCATTGCATGGTGCATCATGGTGTATCATGGTGCATCATGGTGCTACATCGGTGAGCTCAGGTTTTCTCCACCGGTCTCTTCAACATCTTGGGCATGGCGCGCATCATTATTGAATCTCATCTTCCAGGTGGCTGGCGGCGGATCTTCACCTTCGGTGACGTGCAGCACTGCTGCTGTGAGTGCCCAGACGCAGTTTGCGCACTTATTGGCAAGTATTGGCACTCATTACGTGATATGTTATTTTAATTTATTTTATGATATTTTAAGTTATTGTAGCATATTTATGCATATTTTAGCCCTTCATATTCAAACATATTCAAACAGATAGTGCCCCCCCCTGAGGCTTCGGAAGCTTGACAGCCCGAACTCCTGCCAAACACGGAAATCTGGTCGTAGCATCGAGGAGTACAAGTCACTGGTGTCGTTTTTTGCCTACAGCCGGAATTTGCCGATGCCATGTGTGAGCACGGAGATGAGCAGTGCCAAACGGCAAGCTTCCGCCGAGCTGGAGCCACCGGTTTCAAGGTTTCTTGATTTTGTCGAGGCCCTCACAGTGCGCTTCAAGCAACTTTGGGTGTCATCGGCAGTGCCGCTGCGGCGCGGCGCCAAGATGATGTGTGAAAGCAAAGATTGGCATGAGCGGTCCATTTGTCACTTCTGCCAGCTTCTGGATCGGAGCTCACTGGATTTTTAACGCAGCATGTACTGCAGTTCTCAAGGAGCGAAAAGCCTCCGGGACTGCCGCACTGACTTCATTAACGTTGTCGCAAGCTGCGCACTTGCATGTGACGCAGAGGCAGCTGCCAAGTTGCTGCCGCTTCCACGCAGCGGCTTGTCACAGGTACTTCTTGAGAGGCTTGCGGAAATACCGCGGTCTAGCATTCGCTTTCCATATCCGCGTGCGCTGCTACATCTCAAGCCATCAGAGCGGAACAGCGCGTAATGCTACAAAAAGGAGCCCAGGCGTGATTTTCTGATTGTGCTTGTTTCGGGGCTGGCATATGCTGCGTGGTGCGCTTGCGGCAGCGCTCTGTGTCTATCTGATTCTATCTGTGTCTCACAGGTAGCGTTTTTTTTTTATGTTTTTTCAGGTACGTCCGGCGCACACATGGAGCCACACGAGTCCAAGATGGCAGCTGGGAAGGCGCAGCGTGGTTTGGTCAGACATAGTATGTCATAGTCAACACATGTCAACGCCAGCCACATTTATCCTCCGAGATTTTTCCAGTTGTTTCCATTCTCCGGCTATTTGCACATATCTCCACAAGGCTCATTGACATGTGCTCGAGTGGGTGTTGCGCTGCTTGTACTATCTAATTTTTGAGTAGTTTCTGATTCGTGCGAATGATTCCGGTTCCGAATGTTTATGAATCGGAGGGCTCCTTACATCTCCTTTGGTCAGATCGCGGAAAGCTGCGGCTTCCATGGCTTCAAGCATTTTTCAGGGTGTGACAGTCAGTTTCCATTTCTAGGATGCCGAAAGACATCGAAAGACCATGGGTTTGAAAGCTTCGTGGTGTTTTCTTTGAGACCCTTCAAACAGTTGCAGCCCTCCAAAATTATAGGTTTCCATGATTCAGGATGGTAGTCCACGGCCTTAAAGCTACCTCACTTGCAAGGGCCTGAAGGTTGTCGAGCCAGTGCAAGAACTGGAAAACATTGGAAGACCATGGAAAACCTTGGACAACTTTTGGAGACGCCAGTAAACAAAAAAAACCGGATTATGCTCAGGAGGCTAAACTTGTGAGGTGTGCCGGCGGCACACCTCACAAGTTTGGGGGGAGACAATAACTATACAGAAACCATCGGAAACATGTACAAGCCCGACTGTCACAGGCGCTTGTCGACGATGGCGAAGAGGAGGAGGACGCAGTGGAAGAGCTTCCGGCAGAAGTCACGCAGTTTGCCTCGTGGCTTTCTGGCAGAGATGCCAAGAGGTTGGCCGCCACAGCAAGCCAGTGCTACGAGCCGGCCTACTGTCTTCGGTTTTGGGAGGTGTCATCGGTGCCGAGGAGGACTCCGGCTACTTTCTGCTCTCCCGGCTGAGCGCGTCCACCGATGCGGACGCTGGGTGGAGGGCCGTGACCGCGTGACCGCAGAGACAGCAGTGGAGAAGATCACAGCTTATTCTCGACGGGGGTCAGGCCCCAAGTTCTTGCTCTACTGCTTACCCGGCGCGGACTTGTTCGGCTACATCACCGGTCACCAAAGAGCCGTGTCTGTCTCTGCACCTGCAGTGGTGCTTCTCGGCTAGATAGATTATCACACCTTTTCAGACATCAGGGCACGACATGGTGTGTCATGCATGTCAAGGACCAGTTGCCTAGCAATTGAATGCTGTCCTCAGGCTTCCAATGCAAGCAGACGGTTCCGGACTGGGCAACTTCGATGGCAAAGAGGGTGCCTTGCGAGGTGCGCCCAGCGGTGAGCTTGAAGGAGAGCGCGCTGCAAGGGATGGCCGCCTCAGTTGGCGCTTCGTGCGGCTCGACTGCGTGGAGCCCATACACCCTGCTGGCGATGTGTGATCAGCACGGTCTTGACATGAAGGAGTTCCAGGCAGACGTGCGCCGGCTGTTACCACAGGTGGCCCACGATGCTTCTGTTTTTCCATGGAAGCGCCTTGAGCAAATGCAGAGGCACCTTAACCCAGAGTGCCTTTGGCGAATAGACCAGCTTCACCGGTCTTTGGGAGGAGCTGACTGCTGGCCCGCTGTTTGGTGGCGAGATGCACGGTTCTTGCTGCCTGGAAAGATCCAGAGCCACCGCGCAGAGGTTAGCCTTTCTCCGGCGGCGCAGGAGCTCTTCGTTGCCCGCACAGCACAGGAGGCCGGCAGCTTGTGCCATTTGTTATCATTTGTTTCCTTTCCTCTGTCACAAGATGTCACAAGGGAACATAGGAGAACACATGACAACACCATATAACACCAGCGGAGTCAGCTATCTGTCTGTGCGCGTGTGTGGGTTATTGTCTTTCTGCGTGACTCCCTGTCTGTGTGTCCGTGTCTGCGTATGTCTGCGTCTGTGCATGCATTTGCGAATGTGTGTGTGTGTTATTGTGTGTTTGTCTATATTTATATATTTCCCCAGATAGCTGAAAGCTATAGGGGTTCTAACTTCTAATAAAGAAGGGAAAGTGATTTGCAAGATTGATGGCCGGGTGCTAGGGGGCATGCAGTTTGGGGTGCTGGTGGATGCTGTTTGGCGAGCTCATGCAGTTTGGGGTGCCGCTGGACGTGTTTTGCGAGCTTCGCATTTTTGCGAGATTGATGGTCTCATGGAGCTTGGGTGCTGATACAGGTGCTGTTTTGGGGTACGTACTGTTTGGGGTGCTGTTTGAGGTGCTGGTGACGTTGTGGGCGCAATTTTCCGAGATTGCCGGCGAGTGCTAGGGGGCATGCAGTTTGGGGTGGTGGTGCAAGTGCTGTTTTGGGTTGCTGATTGAGATGCTGCTGACCGCATTTTTTCTTCTCCCAGAGAACTGAAAACCATAGGCGTTCTATCTTCTAATGAAGAAGGGGACGTTGCAAGATCGACGGCTGGGAGCTTGGGGGCATGAGCTTTGGGCTACTGGCGCAAGTGCGTGCTGTTCAGTTGAGGTGCTGGTGACAGTGCGTGACGGCAGGGTGATTGGGGACATGTCCGGTGCGCGCAGGTGCTTGGGGTGCTGTTGGGGCTGCTGTTTTGAGGTGTTGGTGACGGTGCGGGCGCATATGGGTGGCAGGGTGTAGGGCGCGTGCTGTTTGTGATGTTGCGGTTGTAGCATCATCATGCTGTCCGCAGCATCATGATGCAGTCAGTTGAACCGATTCGAACGTTGTTGCTGCTCTAACTGTGGCGCGTAGTGGTTCGTGGCTGGTGTATCATCATGATGTAGTCAACCACGTCATGATGCTGCTGGAATCGCTGCGATGCTGCGTTATGGTTCGTGGGCGCGGTGGCGCCATGATCTGTCAACATCAGGATGATGCTGAGTTTCATTACGTTGTTGCAAGATGATTCGTGGCTGTGGTACCATCATGCTGCTGCATTTGCGATCCCCATGATGCTGTTCGCATCACCATGCTGCTGCTCGCATCACCATAGTAGCACGTAATCGTTCGTGGCTGGTGTATCAGCATGGTGTTGTCAACATAATCATTATGCTGTTGCGCTCATTAGGGCGTTGTCTGTGCGTTTATTTAGTGCACCATGCTGAGTGGCTGTGGTGTCATCATGATGCTGTCAACATCATCATGATGCCGCGGGAGCCATTATGATGCTGCGTCATGGTTCGTAGCCGTGGTGTGCTATCTGGGGTCTATGCTGGTGTATTTTTATATTTGTATAATATTTTAACTTGCATTTGCACTTCTGTTTGTCTTTGTCTCTTGCTGTCTCTGTGATGTGTGACAGATTGTGATAGATTGTGACAGTGATGTTGTCGCTGCTGTGATTTGTGTCTCCACAGTCTGTCTCGGTACATCTCGGTACGTGTGCTGCGATTTGTGTCTCCATATGTTTTCAATTGTTTTCATAGTCTGTCTCCATGCATGTGTTAAGTTGTCGTTGCGCCATGTTGCGCCAGATCCTGAGCGCCTTGAAGACGGAAGGCCTCACTTCACAGAAGGTGTCTGGCGTGGCACTTCGGAGGCAGGTGCCTGGATTGGTGCGCAACATCTCGGAGAAGAAGCGGCTGCAGTGGCGAGACTACGCAGCCCAGTTTGCCACGCATGCTCTCGCCGATCGCTGGGGATGGAATGCGACATGATGCGACGGAGAGATCTCGACTGTTCGCTGCGTTTGCAGAAGGAAGTGTCGACGGTGCTTTGCGCCACGCAGGGGCGTCGCCTGCCACCTGGTCACCGGTGCGGGCGCTGCTTCGTGAGCGCAAGGAGAGGGCAGAGGTAGCCGAGAGGCAAGCTGCCCAGGAGCACCTTCAGCAGACCCTGGCAGCTGTTTCCTCTGCAGCAAGCAAGGCTGACGAGGCAAGGCTCACATTCTTGTCTGGCCTTGCCTCCATGCATGTGGGGACTTCACTGGATTAACCTGGATTAATTGATCTTAATCGGGCTGACCTGGGCTGATAGATGTTGAAGGACACAGATGATGGGAGATCAAACGATATCAAACGATAGAATATGATAGAATCTCACACAGTACATCACAGCACCACACAGACACGCTCAACAGGGACAGACAAAACAAACACCGACCACCCTGAATCTGCCTAAACATCCCAAGACCAGAAGACTTGTGAAGTCCCTGGTTGGCAATGAAGTTGCAGGCAGCTATCTTCCGCGCAGTGGCCGCTGAGAAGTGGAACACCGACAAGGCCATTGCTGAGCAACGCCTGGAGACGGCGCTAAAGCTGTCCCAAGACTCCACGCAGCGCAAGAGCACGGCGTTTGAGCAGGAGGCGGTGCGCAGTCGTGCGCTGTGCCTTTTGTTGCTTGTGCGTGCGTGGGGCACGGTATCGCTCGCAGGTGGCTCGGCGCTTCTTCTTCACAGACGGCAGCTCGCGGAGCACGGAGGACATTCCCAGGGACTTGATGAAGTGGCTGGAGGGAAAGAATTGCGCGGCTTGGGCTACAGCGCATGACGGCCTGCTCTGCTACATTTTGCTATATTTTGCTACTGTTTGCATGCGCGTGCGCTTATACGTGTGAGTGTGTCTGTGTGTGTGTGTATTTGATTGCCATTGATTGCCGCGAGGTGCCAGAGTTTGTTTGTTTCGGGATGTTTCGGGAAATTTCGGGAATCATGAAGCAAACTCGAAGCGATCTGAGGTTGCAGTTTTGGATCTCAACATGGTGGAGTCCGGTCAAGGGGCCGAGCCCTTGCCAACGGTGTGCAAGGCGCTCTGCCAGGATTTCGCGCAGCGCGCGGACAATCTCCTCATGTTCATCCTGCCCCCCGCAAACGAAATTCACTCGTGGGAGCCGAGTCTCTTCCAGGAGCTCCCAGAGGGACCAATAGACCCTTGAAAATTCGACCCTTTTTAAATAAGGGTGTAAGCCCTAGATTGCAAAGTCAAATAAGGGTCTATTTTTTTTACACCATGAGGGAGGGAGGGGAACACATGAGGGAGGGAGGGGAACACATGAGCATCACTCTTCTTGTCTCGCATGGCTCAGCAGTTTGTATATAGTGCCCTGCCGCCATGGCGGGATTAGAACCCGATGCTCGAACTCTCGTCGCGATTTTCAGGAAGCACATGCCAGGAGGACCAAAATCTGCAGACTACTTGCAGCCGGACCCAGACATTCTGTGCGCAAGGCTCGAAGATCTCCTCATGGACATATGCCGCATTCAGAGGCGCAAGACTGGCAAGTTCCTGCAAACTTGCATCAAAGAAGCTTGGGCCTTGAGTCATGGCGAAGTCAAGACTTTTGCTCAAAGACTTCAAGCAGGTTTGGAGCACATCTACCTGAAGAAGAAGCAGGCCACCTCAGGCAAGAAGCTTGCCCCTGCAGTTGCCAGGATAATCAAGCTTTTGAGCAAGGAGGGCTTGGCTGAGGTGCCAAACGCGTCTGAGCAAGGCAAGGAGGACCTCCAAAACTTGTCTCCAGAGCAAGTCTCCAAGCTCTACGAGAAGTTTGGCGTGGACACTGTCCCAGAGTTGGCAGCATCCAGCAGTTCCCAGTTGGTCCCCATTGAGGTTTGCAGCTCCCAAGAAATTCTCGCAAGCCAGGCGTCGGCAGCGCCCCCAGATGTCAACTACAAGCAGTACACTTGTTCGCACGCCGTGGCCCTCGTTCGACTCTTTCCTGACGGCTCCCAAACAACTGCCACCATGAAGGTGGGCCCGGGAAGCTTTGCCTTGGGCTGTTTTTCTAGCGAGGAAGAACACGAAAGTGAGATTCCCAATTCCATGGTGTTGGCCATGGATCCCAAGGTCAAAAAAGCTGCAAAGGCAGCTGCAAAGGCAGCTGCTATGGCCTTGAAAAGGCCTGCCAGCAAAGCACCTGCTGACTCTGGGAGTTTGAAAGCCATGAAGAGGCCGGCAGCTGCCCCTGTTGGCCTTCCAAAGTGTAGTGATGCCTCGAATCATTTATTTGCTGTCATGCACTATAAGAACAGCAATTCGTACGCCATTCGTGCAAAGACTGGCACCAAAGCCCAGCTCTTTTGTGTCCCCTTTGGTGAAAGGACTCCACAGCAAGTTTTTGGCATTGTCAAGGATGCTGTGGCTAAGCTCACCGCTGGAGACGATGTCCAAGCTGTGAAGGAGTGGGCACGATCTGCGTAGAACACGGTACACTGTGGTCCAAAACCTGCACTTGTTTTTTGGGGAATGCGCATGTTCGAATGTATATGTGAACGCATCTGCAGTGTGTGTTGTTGCAAACAGGCCAGGCTGTGTGAACACATGCAATTTCAACTGACACATTCTTACGTACAAAAGGAACAAACGACAAACCACCACAATGTTTATGAGGGAGGGAGGGAGGCGACCTTGGTGGGAAGGATGGTGGCTTGAAAGTGTTCTGTTTTAAAATTGTTGCAAACCAACCATGTGCAGGAGGGAGGGAGGAGCTAAATTGTTGTAACATGACCCCAATGGTGTTTTTATGATGTTGGAATAATTTGTAGCTGTAAAAGGGATTGTCTAAGGGGCACTGGGCGCTTGACACATGCTTGGTCGCAGTTTGCTTGATGCATGGCTCATGTTGGAAACCTGTTGCTTGATGCATGGCTCATGTGAGCGATCCTGAGCTGTCTCGGTGCCACCATGCCTTCCCTGAAGAGGCCTGCCAGTGCCCCTGCAAAAGCAAAGTGCAAGGCCAAAGCCAAGGCCAAGGCCAATGAGCCCCAGGCCAAAGCTGTGCCCCCTGTAGAGGGGGAAGAAGAAATGTCGCCTGAAGCCAAAGCTGCATCCATTGTTTTGGAGCAGTTGCAAGAGAGCATGGGTGGGCCTGATGGCTTTGTGCCTGCAAACCCAAGCTTGGCTGCCATACATGCCACTGTGACAGAGGCATGCCAGGAGGCTTTGGCTGCCAAAGCTGCCCCGGACGCTGCGCCTGCTGCTCCTCGCCCATGGTGTCCTGACCAGTGGACCGAGGATAACCGGACCTGGTGGCGTCCTTGCAGGTTGTGCTCTAAGAGGTACTACTGGCGGGTCGGCTGTATGAGCACAAAGTGCGTTTCTTGGCTGGGAGGGAGGGACCGAGAGTACGGGACTGGGAGGGAGGGACTGGAAAAGAGGGACTGGGAGGGAGGGACTGGGACTGGGAGGGAGGCACTGCAAGAGACGGACTGGGAGGGAGCTGAAACATGTTTTTCCCTGTTGTCTCAGGCTGACTTCAAGAAGGAGGAGCTGGCCAAGGACAAGAAGAAGGGCAAGAAGAAGTGGAGCAAGCAAGACTGTATCGACCCTGAACTGAAAATCATGGGGGGAGGATGTGGTCACTGAAAAATAATGCAAAACAAGACAACCTATAGGGAGCCCGAAGGAAGGAGGGAGGGAGGAAGGGACGGCAACTTGTAATGCCAATATCCCAAGCTGCCACCCGAGGACTGGGATGCAGCTACATTTGCTCCTGGAGGTGTTTGGGATGGCTCTGGACCTTCCAACATGGCAACCTGTCTGCATTTCATGTGTTGTTTTAGAGCTTGCACTTGGCACCCTGAGGGAGGGAGGGAGGGGTGCCAAAGACTAATTAATTCATAGAAGCACATTTATGCAAGACCATTGTACAGCATGGTGAGGGAGGGAGGGAAAAAACCACCATGATACCTGCCAGGTACCACCTGTACCTCCTCCTGTGCCTCCTCCACCGAAACCGCCAGCGGTACCACCTGCAAGGCCACCAGTGCAGCCCAAGCCAAACGTGAAATTCGGAGGCTTCAAAGCCATGCCTGTCCCCAAGCCGGTTGTGAAAGCACCTGCAGCCAAAGCTATGCCAAAGACCACTGACCACCCCCCAAAGCCTGTGGGGTGGTTTTTGGTCAATTCGACGGTGACAGTGGCAGAAGTTTATGATGTGGCCGACCAGCCTGCCGCTCCCATGTTGCCTCCTCCTCCTACAAGGAATGAGGCAGGCTATCGTGCGTATGCTGCAGCTATGCATAGGCAGCATCAGCAGGAGTAATTGACATGTGCAGTTGGCAATATGGAAAAACACATTGCATGCTGGCAGGGTGTCATGCCAAATACTTGTATGTTGAGGGAGGGAGGGATGGATGGAATGAGGGAGGGATGGAGGGAAGGGGAAGGGAGGGAAGGGAGGGAAGGAGGGAATGGATGGAGGGATGCTAGTTTTGTTTTTGAAAAAAGCACTCGAACTTCAAATGCGCAATATTTGAATGATCTCAATGGGCACCATTTCATGCAAACCTTTTGGAAAAAACTTTGGTCCCTTGTTGGTCCTTGGTTGGTCCATTGTTTTGATCCATTGTTTTCACTCAATCAAGGGAAATGTACACTCATTTTTTCATTGGACTGGATCATATTTTTTATATTCATGAAATATTGGCAGTTGCAAAATGTTTGAAACAGGTCCCAAACAGTCCTAGGGAATTGCCATAGCATGTCATGTCAACATGATCTTGAGGATTTGATAGGGTTTGCGCAGTGACTGGCATCCACCAAGTCTGTGTACAATGCCAGTGCTAGAATGTGATGAATGTGGACTGGAGAAAAAACATGGTTGAAAAAGTTGAAAATTTTCAACTTTTTCAACTACATTTTAAATGTAAAGTAAAGGAAAAGGGAGTTGAAAAAGTTGAAAATTTTCAACTTTTTCAACCCTGGTTTTTTCTATGAAGATACCCCACTTGTTTATCTTGATGTCTGATTGGCATTGATCCTTGAACATTCTGGTATTTTTACATTTGAGAGAATCCTGGATGGATGGATGGAATTTGCACTTTGCTCCATTTAGATTTGCAGCATTATAGTGCTAGAATATTTTGAGCTTCTCAGCAATGGCTGCAAAGAGGAATGGCCAGAAGGATGCCAAGGCCAAGGCATCGGCCAAAGGAAAGGCAGCTGCTGCCAAGGCAGCTCCTGCCACTTTGAAGTCTGTGAAGAAGGAGCCTGACTCCCAGGAGAAGGCCTCTTCTGGCCCTTCAGTTGACAAAGCCGCCCAACAAGGATTCATCAACAGCATCAAGTATAGGGCCAACACTAAGAACGACCCTGATGCCCAGACCTTGTTGGAGGCCTGATGTTTAAGAATACAATAATAATATGCAAATTTTATTTTGCATTCAGACCCTAATTAGTAGATTTTGTTTTCCAATTTTTTAACCTTCAGTTTTTCACATTTTGAAATTTGGTAATTTTTCTCAAATCAATCTACTTTCTGTGGCCTTTGCAGGCCTACAATAAGATGAGCTCCACCGAGAAGAAGGCTCTGATTTCGAGATTTCAGGCCCAGGGGGGCTTGAAGAATCTTTCTTGGGCAGCCGAGCTCAAGCAGGAAGCCATTGACTCCACCACTGTGACCTCCAATACTGAGAAGGGCATGTTCACTGCCTCCCAGATTTTGAAGTTCCATGGGCTTGTGGTTGGAGTCAATATCACCCAGGAGCGGCAGGATGTGGTTCTGAAGGAGCTCCTCAGAGAGAACCGGGAGGAGTTGGGCCTGGATCCCAACATCAACATCGATCAGGTGCATCCCACCATTCCTGAGCTGAGCCGCTACTACTACGAGAAGGCAAGCTCCAGCACCTCGACTTCGAATCAAGTTCAAACCACCTTGGAGGTGGGCTCCAGCTCTGTCAAGACGGACAGCTTGCTCAAGCCCATGATCGCTCATGGGGACGAGAGCACAGGTGTCCATGAGAATCCCGGCTACGCCGCCCTGCTGGAGACCATGAAGGCCTTGCAGTCTGTGAAGGGCAAGGTCGATAAAGAGCTGGCCCTGGCCAGGAGCCTTTTGCTTGACTTGGAGGCGAACGAGACTGAGGCATTTTTGCCAATTCAGGAAGAAATTGCCACCATTTTGAAGGCTGTTGACTCCTGGTTGCTTTTCTGTCGGAAGGCCCTCAACCAGGGAAACAAAGCCAACCCAGACACAAAGCTGGAGGAGCTCAAAGAGCTGGCCTCCCAGCTTGAAACTGTGAAAGGGAGTGGTGTCGTCCACCTGGATGGCTTAAAGGGCGTCCAAAAGAAGCTGAAAGCCTTGCTGTGAAGAGAACGTGCAGGAGGGAGAGAGAAAAACGACCTTGTCCTTGACTTGCTGACTGTGCAGCTTGAAATACAGCGCCAGCCATTTTCGAACTTTGTCTGAGTCATGTCAAAATATTTTGTGTTACAACGAGAGAGAAGGAGAGAGAGAGAGAGAGAGAGAGAGAGAGAGTGAGAGAGAGAGAGAGACAGGTAGAGATACAAGAATTTGCATGCGCAGCTCCTTGCTCGATGTCATGTTCAGTTGTTAGATGCAAGCTGGTAAGCCATGGCATCTGTGTGGCACAAAGTGCTCCTATGGATGATTTTCTGGGATGTGACACCTGCTAGTGCCATGTTCCACAACAAGAAGAGTGGGGACAATATTTTCGAGTCCCCCACCAAACGGTTGAGGCAGCATGTTCACACACTGTTTTTGGACAACAAGCTGAGTGGACAAGAAACCCAGCTTCTGGAGAACCAGATTGGAGCTTGTCATGTGCAAGGCTTCAAAGAGCATGCAGGCCCATCTGTCAATGTCAGCAAAAAGGCTGCCAGGGACATGCTGAGAAGATGCTTGAAGGGCACAAAGTGGCCCAAAATATATACAGCTGAAATACGAATTTGGGACGCCAAATTACAAGTGGAGAAGTACGCCAAGGTAGCACTGCTGCTGCCACATGAGCTTTTGCATGTTCTTGGCACCATGAACTCAGCTGAGACTTTGACGCAACTGGATGGTGCTGTGGAGTCTGTGCAGGCGCATTGCAGGAAAGCACAAAGAGCTTTTGGCAGCCCAACGTGTGGCTTCGGATTGTGGAGTGATGCTACTCCATTCAACTGGGACAGAACAAAGACTTTGGAAATTATTTTGATCAGTTTTCCAGGGCTAGAGCCTCCACATCATACAGTCCGAATTCCGGTCTGTGTGATTCCTCATGAGTTGGTCCTCAAGGAGAAAACATTTCAAGATATTTTTAGCATCATTGCATGGAGCTTCCAGTGCATGGCCATTCAATTCATGCCCAACCACAGGCATGATGGCAGTCCTTGGTGCGTCCCAGAAGACAATTGGAGGAAACAACGGCAAGGCTTACCCTTGCCTTGTCCTGGTGTTCTTGCTGAAGTGCGATGTGATTGGAAATGTCAAGCTGAAGTGTTTGGCCTTCCCAGCTGGCAGCAAAAAGCTGGCATTTGCTGCAAATGCTCTGCCACCTTGGAAACCTTCACTGACTTCACTTCCAATGCTGTGTGGAGGACCGAAAGATACAGCCACTGGGATTTTCTGGAGAAACTCGAATCCTTGGACAGGCCAAGGACTGCTCTTTACAAATGTCCATTCTTCGCCACCGAAGTTTTTAAATTGGATTGGCTGCAGCAGCTGCGATATGCTTGGCAATCTTCTATGGTATGTTCTGCCCAAATTTGGTGGCACCAGGCAGGAGCAACTGAGTGCGTTGTGGCTCCGTATGAAGATATATTACGCTGACTGCGCCATCCAAGACACCATTGGCAACTTGACCTTTGGCATGCTGAGGAAAAAAAGCACCACTTCGCCCAAGCTGAGAACTAGGGCAGCTGAGACAAGAGCATTGATCCCCTTTGGGGAATCCATTGCTCAGTCCATGCTGGACAGCGACATTCCCTTCGAGTTGGGCATCAAGGATGCCATGCATTTTTTGCAATTGTCTTATGATTGCCTTCACAAGGACCGATTCGACCAGGTCCATTTTCAGAATGTTGTCTTCAAGTTCTTGCAAACATATCAATGCCTTGGATCTTTGGCAACTGAAGAATACACTTGGCATCTCAAGCCGAAATTCCATTTGCTTGCTGAGATTGCTTTGGCTGGGGACTGCCCGTCTTTAAATTGGTGTTACCGCGATGAGGAAGCTGGAGGTAGCATCAGCAAGATTGGCCGCTCCAGAGGAGGCCAACAAACTTTGTGGTCTGTGTCCAGTAGATGTTTGCAGAAATTCTGCTGCGACTTCCAGGCGCCAGTGTTTGATGAAAAAGACTTTGGCAGCCACGCGTTGCCTGCACGTTTCTGCGCTTGCGTGTCTGACTGGCAGCTTCAAAACATCAGCAACACTGGAGGGGGGACGGCAGGAGCAAATGTCGCATGGATTGGTTGGTTAACTGGGACTGGAGGGAGGAAGGGAGGAGTCCAAGTTCCAGAACACAATTTTTTACCAAAACAAATAAGGGTCTATTTTTTTATTCGACCCTTAAATTAAACGCTTGTTAAAATAAAATTCGACCCTAACAAGCGCTTTCGACCCTTATAAGGGTCTATTGGTCCCTCTGGGCTTGATGGCCTGAAGACCAAGAAGCTTTACTGTCAGCTATCTCAGCCAGCCCCACGCCTGCTGTAGCTGCCTGTTTTCGTGTTTTCAAGGGCCGTCTCAAGAAAAAAGTTGTTTGTTTCAATATGTTTCAATATCCTGCTCATCGCACATTCTTGCTTCTCAGGCCCCTTGGCGCCGGGACTGCTCTGTGGCGCAGATTGTCCTGGCTTGGGGAGGATTTGGGTGGGCCGCGCTAAGCACAGAAAGCCTCAAGGTCTGCTTTTTTCCTAGCACACCGACAGCCTGCGCGCCAACACTGCGGTCACCCTCAAGGCAAGCTTGGGAGGATTGGGGAAAACCTCTAGAGCCTTCCTGCTTGGTCGGTGCGTGTCAGTATGCGCCAATATGTGCCAGTGACTCTGAGAGGTTCGCAAGCTTGCGAATGAGAAAGACAGACTGCAATCCCAACTCCAGCGCACTCAAGAGTTCTCTAGAATGGTCTAAAGCGCTCAACATGTCTACACATGGCTGCAGCTTGCTGCAGGCACATACTTGGAGGCTCTGACAGCCGGTGCTGGGGCGCCTGCTTCTGAGAGACAGTCCTACCGAAGATCTTCGGCGATGACGCGGCCATCGCCTGCGAGCTTGAGACCGCTGCTGGACTACCTGCTGCAGCCCAACGGCAGTGGGCACTCCTGGTGCGGAACCTTCCTCACCGGTCCTCAGCCGGCCAAGGCTGCCGTCATCAAGAGCAAGATTGAGGCGGCCTGCAAGCTGGACACTGGCACCTCATGCCAGCGCGACTGACGACGACCTCCATGCCCTTGCAGAGGGGCTGGCCCCTCAAGTTGCAGATGACATTCCTGCAGACAGGCGACTTTATCAAAGTCACCGGTGAGCAGGCTGCGGCATTCCTGAAGGAGACCACCTTCACCGATGGAACAGCATGCTGGCGCATGGTGTCATGACCTTTCCCAACATGATCCACAAAGAGCCTGACTGTGCTGAAGGTGACCGGTCGCTGGATGTTTCTTGCGCTCTTGCCCTGCCCATGCGAAGCTGAGCTCTACAGCGCAGTCTTTCGCAATCTTTTGCACTATGTTGTGTTTTCGATTGTTTCATTTGTTTATTCTCATTATTTTTTCCATTTGCAGGCGCCAGGTTTCAGTTGACAAGTGTTGGCTGACACACCTGCGCAGACCTCCAAGCCTCAGCATGTGCATACTCGCTTCAGCTGAGTTTTTGAATCATTTGGAATATTTTGGAATATTGCATACCGCGAAGTGACAAGAACAAGATAGAACGAGACATCGCCCTCACCACATGAAACTCCATGCCGCTCAGCTTTGACCATTTGATATCATTTGATATCACTTGATACCTAAGGCCGGCCGCGTGACACCGCTGCTTTCCTTCACATCTCCACGGGTGAAGCGCAGCCACCAGCAAACGCCAAGTTGATCATGCTGAGCGCAGAGTGGCAATTTTCCACAGTGGCCTTTCCCAGCCTGATTCTGCGCGCGACACATCCCATCAGTCCATGGGAGGGAGAACTTGCAGTTCATCTGGTCCACAAGCCGGGGCGCAGGAGGTCGACTCAGGCTTGGAGTAGACGACGGGGGTGGATGGGGGAGTTGGCTAGAGTCTGAGGATATTTGAGGATATTGTAGAAAACTGCAGAAGAATATGTCGAAGAAGTGTAAGAATATAGATAGCCAGTTTAGAAGACAATTCAAGACGCTGAAGACTACTGAGTGGTATAGGACACTCTAGAAAACTGCAGAAGGCAAGTGTAGTTCTTCGGCTGAGTTTCCTGCATTTTCCTACGCTTCCCAATGCTTCCCAACATTTCCCAACGGTTCCCAACGACTCCCAACGGCATCCACACAGTCCACTATAGATAAGGATAGCCAGCGGCGAGACATGCACAGAAGCAGCTATATGATTCCAGATGCTGGCAGGGCGCCAAAGGTTCCGCGGCAGAAGCGCTCGCAGCAAGTTCTGATCGCGAGGACCTGGCGCAGGCGCACGTGGTACGTGCGCGTGCGTGGGTGGGTGCGATTGGGTGGGCAGGAATGTGCGTGCGTGCGTGCGTGCGAGGTATGTGCGTACGTGCGTGCGTGCGTGCGTGCGTGCGTGTGTGTGTGTGAGATTGTGTGTGTGATTGATTGTGATTGTGTGTGATTGTGTGTGTGATTGTGTGTGTGCGTGCGTGTGTATGTAAATAGTTCTGGTTATTATTGGTTATTTCATGTTATTTCATGTGATTTCTAAGTATTTCTATATATTTCTATGGTTTGATCGGTTGTTGCATGTTGTTGCACTGCGAAAGAAGCCACCGGTCTGCTCCATGATTTTCCAATATTTTCCACGATGCGTTTGCAGGGCGCTATCTGCGCTTCAGCAGAAGCATCGTCAGCTGCGCAGAAGGACCCAGTGCAGTGCAACTTGTTGAGCAGTGTAGCAAGATGTAAATTCATGTAAATTCAAGACAATTCAAGTAAGTGACAGTAAGTGACACCCGCACAGCTCTTGCTCAGCTTCCCCAACTGTGCCTACACCGCGCTTGCGCTAGCCAGGACTGGAGCCCGCATTGAAACGGAGGCGGGCCGCCTCCCTGCAAGGTCGACTGCATCGCTGCAAAATAATGCAAAATAATTTCTTTTGTAGCACGCAAATATGTGTGAATATTTCTATGGTTTGATCGGTTGTTGCATGTTGTTGCGCTTTGACAGGAAGCCACCGGTGCTCCTTGAGTGCCTGTGAGATGGTGATGGTTTTGCAAGATCTTGCAAGTGATGCTGTGGGAGGCCGTGGGACATATGATGACATATGATTTCATATGATGACATTTGAGATTTTCCAATATTTTCCAATATTTTCCAATATTGAAATCGCTACACGGTCCGCCAACGCCAGTGGGGTGCAAGGGATTGAGACCTTTTTTTCCTTTTCGAAAGTGCCACAACATGCCACAACAAGGCCTTCCTCAGTCAGGAAACATGCCCCAGATGCTGGGGATGTGGGGAATTGCACTGAATTGCATGGAATTTCAAAAAACACTCACTTTTGCAAATTCAGCCAGCTCCCAACGTATCAGCACTTGGCCCCACCCGGACCGATTCCAACATCGCTTGAAACAGCAAAGCACCATTAGTATCTGCAAAAACTGGAACACATTCATAGCAGCAAGTTAATCCTGATGATGCTGGGGATGCTGCACGTCCGGGGAAACCCCCCTCCCAGGAGACCTAGAAGAAACGCAGCGCTTCAACACATGCTTCAACAGAAGAATCGTCAGCTGCCCAGAAGGACCCAGTGCGGTGCAACTTGTTGAGCAGTGTAGCACGATGATGCAAGATGTACATGTAAGATAATTCAAGTAAGTGACACCCGCACAAGCTCTTGCTCAGCATCCATCAGCTTCCCCAACCGTGCCTACACCGCTCTTGCGCTAGCCAGGACACAGGCGGAGTCCGCATGGAAACGGAGGCGGGCCGCCTCCCACGTGCGCAGAGTGTTGCAGAGTGACATAGAGTAATATAGAGTATCATAGAGTGACACAAGATGCGAATGCGAGCAAATGATGCACACGCTTCTTCTCAGCTTCCCGAACTCTGCTTGCACCGCGCTTGTGCTAGCCAGGATGCAGACGCAGCCCGCACTGAAAAGGAGCCTGGCCATCACCTGTGTGCACGCATGTGTGTCAGCATGTTGGCGGCGAAGACGCCAAAGGTGAAGGCGCCTGATACTTTTCTCATCTTTTCTCTCTCTTGGCAGTGCTACACAAGCCTAGGGCATCCTAGGGCATTCTAGGGCACAAGGGTGTTTTGTGGAGTTATGTGGAGTTACGTGCAGCCTGCGGCGTGAGTTTGTTTTGCCTTGCAAAAGCTACACGTCCCTATCCACGGCCCGACTCATGAGCTTTCCCATTCCTATGCCGAAGGCAAAATCAAAGGCAAGCGCGAAGGCGGGGTGCCGAGGGGTCGCAGCCTTCTGCTTGTTGATCCACGATGATCTACGTCAATCCTGTCGCACGCTTCGTTCCATGACGCAACAACTACAATGGTCATAGGTAAAAGATGGTCAAAGATAGGCTCAGAGCAACATAGAGCAACGGATGTCCAATTATTACTATTTTCTTGGTAGGGGAACACTCAGTGCAGCCCAACTATGCTCTGTCAATCTCTGTCACACACACACGAAAGCTGTGCCCGTGTAGGGTGCGGTTGAATGCTGCTTCCACGCGCAGGCCAAAGTCAAGGCCAAGGCAGAGGCAGCGGCTGCAGAGACGCCGGATATGGAGAACATCATGAGCGGAGAGAACTTGGGCACGCTGCTGGCCTTGGCAAGTGGAGAGCGCGCGGAGGTGGCGCTTTCTGACGGTGATCAACTCATCGAGCAGGCTGCCAAGCGAGCCAGGACTGCAGAGGAGCCCTCCAACAGTGCCGGCTTTACTGAGGAGGAGGACCGTTCCAGAATTATCCAGAATTCCATAGAATCCCACCCTGTTCCGCCATATTCCTTTACTCGCCCTTATAAGGCCCTGAGCGCGTCTTGGTGTGTCTTAGATTGTCTTAGTATGTCTCAATATGTCTCAATATGTCTCAATATGTCTCAGATTGTCTCAGTACATCTTCAATCATAGGGCGTGCCCCCCGCATCTCGTTTGTATCTGGTGCCATCTTGTGCCCAATCAAAGCACATTCTGAGCACTTTGCGCTTGGCGTGCCTCAAATTATCTCAGATTGTCGCAAGAATCTTAGGATTGACCCAAAAATATCAAAAATGATAGGCTTTGCTTTTCCGATTTCTAATGGTTCCAATGGTTTCCGCCATTTTCCAATAGTTTCCACCATTTTTCACCATTTTCCATTAATATCCATTAATGACTGTAGGGGGTTGCGCATGTCTGCGCTGCACGTCAGTTTCCCCGAGGTGCCCTTGTTTCTTTATGTTTCTTTATGTTTCTTTATTGTCGCTTTACTGTTGGGTACTTCTGCTTCAAAGCATTTCAATTCCAACGTTTTCCTTGGCTCCCCCTTCATTTCCCCTTCATGTCGTTTTATTTCCTTTTTTATCCTTTTATATCCTTCTATCATCTTTTATCATCATTCATCATCATTCATCATCTTTCATCATCTTTCATCATCTTGTATCCATTCATTTCCCTGTCCTTTTCCAATGTCCCACGCATGTCCCCTTCATTTCCAGTCAGCTCCTTCCCCTTCACTTCCGGTCATTGCTGCTTCCCATCCCCTGCATGGCTTTGCGTTTCCCTGCGCTTCGCCGTCACTCCCCCCCCCCTTATGCATCTCATTTGTGTTATTTTGCGCTTCTCCTTCATTTCATGTTTCATTTCCCTATTTTCCCCCAAAGTTTCTCCGTATTCTGCGATGTTCTGCGTCTCCGCATGTCTCCGCACATGTCCCCTGCACTTTCCCCATGTTTCCCCTTCATATCCGGTTTGTCACTTCCCACTGCCCGGCAAAACGATGCCAAAAATATCCAAAAAGAACGGTGTCTTTCAGCCTGAAGGCCAAGAGTACTGACAAGCGCGAAAAGATGCGAAAAGGCATGAAAAGGCAGCCGAATTGTTTTCCTATGTTTTCCTATGTTTTCCTCAAACCCTACCTAATTGACATGTTTCCGGGGGGTCGTCCTCCATCCTCTGATAGATATCCGACATGCCGAACAATGTCGGCGGATACGTTCATAGATGTATGGATCATACGTTCATCAAAAATCATCAAAGTCCTATTCGTGTATGGACCCATATGGACCCCATGGTGTTGGCCTTCCTCAAGCTACTTGCCTAGCAACTTCCTCAGGGTTCGCCCCTCAGAAAAACATGGCTCCAAGTTTGTTGCGGTTTTCCATGGTTTTCCCCAAAAAAGTCCCCAAAAGGCGGCAGGCACGACATCTGAGCACTCCAGCAAAATCAGCTGGTCGTGCCTTTGGGAGCACGCTGAGTTCTTGAAGAGCGAGCCGTTGTCTGCCATTGTCAGTGTTTCACAGTTTCTGTTTGTTGCCTGCGACAACGGTGTGGAAGCAAATGGAAGCGATCAGCGGTCTGACACTACAACCAACAAAGTCTCACGGCTTTCGGAGGTGCGCGCAGAAAGTTGCGCCATATTACATCTTTGGCTTCTTGATGTTTCTTGGGGGTTTCAAGGCCTCAAACCCCCCCGAAATAAATGAAAGCTGCTATGGACCCCCCGTCCATGTGAAATTCCACCCCCCCCCGTCCACCCCCTTTAAGGGTGGGGCCATGCTGATAAGGATAATTTGTAAATGCTTGCTGACTATATTGGATGCAACCAGCCAGATTTGTCCGAACTTTGGAATCAGTCAGCCCACTTTCCACCGCTGTTGAAGACTGTCTGCGCATGGAGGTGAACTGAGCGATGCGACCAAGACCTTGAATGGCGAGAGCACAATCAAACAAAGACCCAACAGTGGAGGATTTGGGCTTGAATACTCGAGCGGTGTCAAAAAGACTGTCGCCCGTAAATCTCAATTTTTGGTTCAAAGAGTTCCATGTTTTTTGAAGAAACTCCAGTGTTTTTCTTGTTTTTTCGTTTTTAAAGCCGGCGGTGTCCGATTCGTGCCGATTTGTGTCCGATTCTGTTGGGTGATCGATCCGTCGAGGCCTGGATCCGGCTGAGCAACCTCAGGGGCCGCCCTGGAGCTTTGAGCTCTCCAGCTCCAGTGGGAGTGGGCCGCGGCATGGTTCAGATCTGTGGGCATGGTTTTTAGCGCGCGAGCAATCCGGCCTCCGGGGCGTTTTTCTTTTGGCCGGTTCCACGTTTTTTATTCTTCTGTTTTTTATATATTTTTTCTGGAGTTGGGTTTGGAAGAACATCTATGACATTATGACCTGGTGTTTGTTGTCAGGTCATGTTTTTCTCTTTTCTTTTTTCTGTCATTTGGGTTTGGAAGAACATGTGTCGCCTTGCCTGAAATGGCCTCAAATATGAAAGCTAGAAGTTAGGGGTGGGACCAAACCTAGGTTCGGATATCCGGCAGTTTGATTCTGCACCATTGCACCATGGGACTTGTCTCTCTGGACTGAACGACACCTGGTAGGGAGGACTACTCCTGACCTCCTTGGCACTGGTTGATAGCACATGAGCATGCTTCACCATAGCAATTGCCCATGGGGCGGTAGCCAGGCATTCCGGCTTTTCACGTTTTCCGCGCGATTTCGTTCGCTCGCGGCCAGACTCGAGCATCTTTGTGGTGAAGCAGATGTCACCATCCTTTCAACACCAGGAAGGTGTGCTCGCCGCCCCGGCGAATTGATTAGGTCCGCGCGAGGGGTGAGGGAGGGGAAATCATGTGGCGCGAGCTGGGCTCGGGATTCTGAGCACCATGAGCCATTCTGAGTTGGGGAAGTTTGCGCCAGATTGGAGCTTCAAACTTCAGCTCCGCTTTGGAGGAAGGGAAATTGATCAATGCTTGCTCCTCAGAGTGGGTGTAGTGGTTGGAGTCTGTGCGACAAATGCGGATGTTGTTCAAAGGGAAGAAAGAAGTCAGCTTAAACTTTGTGGACGCTTCCGAAGGCATTGGACGACTTTTCTGATAGTCCATGCTACGGACACATCGGGGACTCACCGAATCAATTCTCCACTCTTCGGGGACTCACCGAATTCTCTGGTTTTGGGCCTTGCAGATTCAGGCCACGGAGTCTCCATCCAAGCTGGTGTCTGCGACCGCGAAGGCGCGCGAACCGAAGAAACCCCGCGGCTTCGACTGACCTGTGCCAGCTGTGCCTCAGGCGGTGCTAGAGCGGTTCGGCGCCTGGAACGCAACGGAGCTCACAAGGCCGGGGTGGAACGCGGGAATGCAAGGGTAGATGAAGGTTAGTAAGGGGCAGTCGCAGCCGGAAATAGTTGCGCCCGCCTTTCTAATTTTTTACATGGTTCTGTTGGGGGTCGGAGGCCGTTTCTTTTCTCCGCGTCCCTGCGCGCGAGGCTCTTCGCCCTGCTCCTCGAAATGCATATGGTCACCGGCGGTCCGGTTTGTTGTGCGACCGCTGGCCTTGCTGACAGCCTCACTTCCTTGCCCTCCCCTGGCTTGAGCAATCTTGATGGGTCTTGCCAGGACTTGAGCGACCTGCTCGGATTGTGCCCCTCTTTCCCCGAGGCTTCGCTGGCCCGGTGCGTGTGGGGAAGCTGGCCTCCACAACCCCTGCTTGAAGTCGACGGAGCTGCCGCGAAAAAAGGTGTGCGAAAAAAATGGTCTGAGGAACAAATAGCGAACAAACAAAGTTCTCCCAACAGGTGACGTTCAGGCACCTACGCATTCATTTCTGTGCGCCATCCCTCATGGGAGGGTTCGAATGTGCGTGGACTGACTGCCGTAATTCATTTTTTCGCGCAGCTGCACTTGGTTTGTTATCGTGGCGCTGCAGGTTTCAGGTGGCATGGTAGCATGTGTTGTTTGCATTTGTTTTGCATTCCCGCATTCGTTTGGTCCAGACTCGCGCAGCGAGAGCGCAGTGCGTTACAATGCCTCATTACCCCATGGCACGTCAGTTTGCAGACTGCAGGCCGGGCGAGTGACAGACACGTCCGATAGGCTGCGGCTTGTTCGCCTTGAACGCACTGCGGCAATTGCAGGGGTTTCGTGCAGGCTGACTTCAAAAACCACCCATAAAACAGCTTCCGTGACTGGGGTGTCCGCCATTGGCATTGCAGGCATCAGCGCAAGTTCATGGCGAATCTAGCGCTGGCAGGGCGGATTGTATCAGTGCGCTGTGGCCTCTCGTTTCTTTATGAGGATGCAAGCGAGAGGGCTGCTCGGTCGGAAACAGCGCAGGGTCTCATGGGACACACAGCCAGATGCGGCTGCTTCAGTTTGTTCCCTGGTTTCCCTGATCAGCGCGCGATTATGGACAAATCCCGAACACCTGGATGTTCATGAAGGACAGTGTTGTTCTCATAGTGTTGTTCCGGAAGCAATTTGCCTTTTCAGCAGCGCCGACGTAGATTCAATACAATTGCGCAAATCATCTCTGAATCCTTTTTTTGGGAGGGGCTTTGTGTTATCGTAACATGTACTGTTAGGATCATACTCTTAAATCATGCTCAGGTTATTATGGATGTCCTTGAAAATTGCCACGGAGCGCAAAGTTCAACCCTTGCGGGAACGCAGCCATGCAAGCGAAAAACCTGGGCGTCCTGGCAACGCCCTCGCGTTGCGTGCGAGGTGGTCGCTGCAGCCTTGAAGAGATAGATTTGAAGCAGCAGCTGTGAGCGGTATACTGGTCCACTCAAACAATGCCAGGGAACCAGGATAAGAAAAACATGTTGGAACATACTTGAACATATGTTTTTCCTCTAGGTCGCGGAAGGCCCGCGAAAGGGTTTGTTGTTTCCACGCGTTCGAAAACACACGAGTCCTAACTTCCACAGAAGCCTCACACAGGCCCTCGCGAAACGAATTTGTTCGTGTTTGGTGCCCAACAAGAATGCAGAGCAACGTTCAGATGAATCATCGGATTTTGGAAATCCAGGCAGATTTTGTGCTGGATGTCTGCGTTGTTTCTTTCAATTGGTTATCCCATCCCTGCTTACTGTATTTTCCGTATTACTGGAGGCCCTTTGACCCGAGCATGTCTGCAAGCGTTGCCTGAAGCTGATCATGAGATCAAACCTGGTGTCAATATTAAACCGTTTTCTCATCGTTCAAGTGGCATTCACTTTTCTTTTCTTTTTGATTACTACTCCTCAGCGGCCGTCAGCGCAACTGTCTTGGAACTGGCCCACTGTTCTGTCCAACGTTTCCAACTAGTCATTTGGCGGCCTGGTGGTAGGACACACAGAAATGCTTGCTCTCAGGCTGGTCCTTTGGACTGATCCAACAGAGCTGGACGAATTCGACCCAGTTACACGATTCGCAGGACAGTCTGACCCGCATGCAGGGAGCTGCGCAAGGAGAATCCGCGAAGCACTTGCTCGAATGCAGCGACTTATGTGGCACCGGCGGCCTGGCGCTTGCGCAGCCAAGGTCGTGTTGCCCCTGTGCGTGTTTAGTTTTCGCTTGTGCTGGCGGGTTGCCTGGGTTGTTACGATAGATGTGGCCATGATTCATTTGGCCCCTTGTGCTTCACACTCGAGCTTGGCAGTCGCATGTGGGCTTCAGGTGCGGGACTGCAGTTCTAGATCTTAGCTGGCAAACAACCAATTTGTTGAGTCTGCTCGCGAATGAGACATGTGGGCTTGTTTGTGGACAGCAATGTGGATGATCAGATGCCGATTGGCCTCGCGGCGCCAAGTCAACGGTGCACCCTCGGACATGAGAGCGACTAATGAGAGCTGAGTTTCGGAAAGATGCTAAACCTCACCAAGCTCCGTTTCGTGGGGGGTTCTTAGCCAAACTCAGAAGAATTAGAGGTCCCAAAGCAAACCGCGCTCCGTGCGGTAGGCTCCCCAAAGCTGGGATATCTGGGCCGCACAAGTGCCCGTGCCGGGTAGCCGATGTGAAGAGGAGAGCCCCGTGTTGAAGATCGCAGCAATCGCACTGCAGTGGTTCCGTTTTGATTGTTTCGCTTCCAGAAGCCATGCAGCGTCCATGGTGCAACTTTCGGCGAGACCTGGGGGCGACGGCAGGGTCAAAGATGTTCGCGGGTTTGCGGTCCAAGGCAAAGTCCCAATCCGGCGGTGAACGCGGACTCACATTTGTTGTTCCCTTGGTCAGCGGTCTCGCACCAATATTCAGCGTCCGGCCGTTTCAAGGAAGCTGCTCTTTGCGCGGCTGCGTGCAAGTTGGTTCCGCACGGGCATGCCTCAAATTTCAATTACCCCCTTGAAGTAGTTGGCTTCCTGGCGTCCCTTTAAGCCGGCGCAAAAGAGGGTTCCCCCATATTGTTGAGACACATCAGAGTCCATATGCGGCTTGATTGCCACGCGATGCCGCGTTGAGCCCTGTGACTTGCACGACTTGCAGCTGGCTGCCTTGAGGCGTGCGGCAGTGCTCGGGGTTCCAACCCAAACCCGCTTCTCCATAAGCATTGCGCCCGCTCAGAATGCTGCCAGTCATACCAAAGTTCATCTCTGCTTTCGACGGGCCGCTCAGCTTGAGTGGACTTGACCTGCGCTGCATGGAGGTCGTGCTTCCGGGGTTCTATGGGACGGTGATATGAGAACTCGAGCGTTTCCTTTGCTAGCTTCTACAAACAGATGCTGGCACCTTGGCATCCGTTTATCCCAGCTCTCTTTGTTCACACGATAGCTTCTGAGAGATAGAGTGAGTGACCAAGACATGAATTGCTTGAGCCATTGTCCTTCTCTTCTGTGTGGCTTTCTGCGGCTGTTTCTTCCCTGCAGTTTTACCCGCTACTTCAGACATCGAAGTTGGCCCCTTTTGTGACAACCAACCTGAACGGGTGCTTTCTGTCGTGCGTCACTTTGCCCGGAAAATGTAGCTGCCCGGCACTTTGGAACACAATCTGATTCAGGGTTCCTAACCACGACCACCTTTGCAAGGCTCCCTTCTGGGGCCCTTGAATTTGTCGAGGTCGAACTTGCGAGCTCACACAGCCAGCCAGGCACACTCATGCCTCTGCGGGCTGCGACTGCACGTCGTCCTGCGAGCAAAGGCGGCGACCGAGTTCATCGGCCCTTCAAGTTTGCGTTCTGCGTCGCTACAGGCAAGGTGATATGAGAACTTGAGCGTTTCCTTCGCCAGCTTCTACAAACAGATGCTGGCACCTTCGCATCGGTTCACACGATAGCTTCTAGAAGTGAGAGATAGAGTGAGTGACCAAGACATGAACTCCTTAAGCCATTGTCCTTCTTTTCTGCGTGGCCTTCTGCGGATGTTTCTTCCCTGCAGTTTCACCCGCCACTTCAGACATCGAAATTGGCCCCTTTCGTGACAACCAACCTGAAACGGGTGCTTTCTGTCGTGCGTCACTTTGCCCGGAAGATGTAGTTGCCCAGCATCGGCCCTTCAAGTTTGCGTTCTGCGTAGGCTTGATGTCAGAGCGCGCGGCTTCGGCTGTCCGAGCTAAACGGAGCCTTGCTAGTTTTGCAATCTGTGACAGGGTCGCGTCTGACCTCTCCTTATGATGCACAGCCTTTCCCTGATGGCGCAGCGGGTGACTGCTGCGCTGGCTGCGAAGGTTGGGCGGATGTATCGGTCCATGTGGCACGTTCAAACTGGCAGCAGGCGTTGCTTGTTTCAGCTTTTCGGACCATGCAGCAAATCGACTTGCTGGAGGTTCTAGTCCTGTGTTGGGGAAGCAGCAGCTTGAACAATGTGTAAGCAAGTTTAAAGAAGAGGAAATAAGGCAACGCTCGTCAGCTATTTGGCCTACGGGGCAAATCAATCGGCACTGCCAGATCTCACAGCCTTTCATGCCAAACAGGGCTTCTTTTGAAAGCGATTGGCGAGACCTGGCACAGCTTTGCCTTGCCCCCATGCCCTTAATTGCCAAGAATGAGGAGGGACGCGCAACAAACGCAGTTACATTTTTCTAGTGATTGCTGCCAGCTGCGATTGTTGGGCAGATGCCAACTCGCAGGCAGCGTTTCGCGCCATGCAGCAAATCGGCTTGCTGGAGGTTCTAGTCCTTTGTTGCCAAAGGGCTGATTCCGGGCTGATGTCAGATCGCACGGCCTTCCATGCCAAACGGAGAAAGCCGGCATCGTTTGCTTTGAAGGCAGTGGTCGAGATGCGTTTTGCCGCTCCTTTTGATTGAAAGCCTTCACTCGTGGCCGCCGCGGCTGACCGTTGCTGTGCTTGGTGAGAACTTTGGGCAACTGCTTCAGCTGATGCTGCGATACCGGTCTACCAGCAGGTCCTGAATGGAGGGAGGCGAGATGCAAGTTAATTACAAAGCTCAACCAGTTGCTAAGTTCAGCATCCAAGGACCCCTTCTGGACGCTGAAAGGAAGGCCAGAACCCATTGTCTTACTTTGGAACACAATCTGATTCAGGGTTCCTAACCACGACCACCTTTGCAAGGCTCCCTGGGGGGGCCCTTGAATTTGTCGGGGTCGAACTTGCGAGCTCACACAGTCAGCCGGGCACACTCATGCCTCTGCGCGCTGCGACTGCACGTCGTCCTGCGAGCAAAGGCGGCGACCGAGTTGATCGGCCCTTGAAGTTTGCGTTCTGCGTCGCCACAGGCAAGGCTGTCCGAGCTAAACGGAGAGACCTGGCATACCTTTGCCTTGCTAGTTTTGCAATCTGTGACACGGTCGCGTCTGACCTCTCCTTATGATGCACCGCCTTTCCCTGATGGCGCAGCGGGTGACTGCCGCGCCGGCTGCGAAGGTTGGGCGGATGTGTCGGCCCATGTTGCACGTTCAATCTGGCAGCAGGCGTTGCTTGAACAGAATGCTGAGCGGGGCTACGCGTGTTCAGCTTTTCGGACCATGCAGCAAATCGACTTGCTGGAGGTTCTAGTCCTTTGTTGCCAAAGGCTGATGTCAGATCGCACAGCCTTCCTTGCCCAACGGAGAAAGCCGGCATCGTTTGCTTTGAAGGCTGTGGTCGAGATGCGTTTTGCCCCCCCTTTTGATTGAAAGCCTTCACTCGTGGCCGCCGCGGCTTACCGCTGCTGTGCTTGGTGAGAACTCTGAGCAACTGCTTCAGCTGATGCTGCGATACCGGTCTACCAGCAGGTCCTTGTGCTTGGCCCTGTGTGTTTCCTTTCTTCAAAGCATGCAGTTGCCCCGCAGGGAGCAAAGCTTGCAAAATGTAGTTGCCTGGCACTTTGGAACACAATCTGATTCAGGGTTCCTAACCACGACCACCTTTGCAAGGCTCCCTTGGGGGGCTCTTGAATTTGTCGGGGTCGAACTTGCGAGCTCGCACAGTCAGCCGGGCACACTCATGCCTCTGCGGGCTGCGACTGCACGTCGTCCTGCGAGCAAAGGCGGCGACCGAGTTCATCGGCCCTTCAAGTTTGCGTTCTGCGTCGCCACAGGCAAGGCTGTCCGAGCTAAACGGAGAGACCTGGCATACCTTTGCCCTGCTAGTTCTGCAATCTGTGACAGGGTCGCGTCTGACCTTTGCTTATGATGCACCGCCTTGCCCTGATGGCGCAGCGGGTGACTGCTGCGCCGGCTGCGTAGGTTGGGCGGATGTGTCGGCCCATGTGGCACGTTCAATCTGGCAAGCAGGCGTTGCTTGAACAGAATGCTGAGCGGGGCTACGTGTGTTCAGCTTTTCGGACCATGCAGCAAATCGACTTGCTGGAGGTTCTAGTCGATGTCAGGTCGCACAGCCTTCCTTGCCCAACGGAGAAAGCCGGCGTCGTTTGCTTTGAAGGCTGTGGTCGAGATTCGTGGCCGGCGCGGCTGACCGCTGCTGTGCTTGGTGAGAACTCTGAGCAACTGCGTCAGCATGATGCTGCGATACTGCGATGCCGGTCTACCAGCAGGTCCTGCATGGAGGCACGTTTGTGCTCGGCCCTGTGTGTTTCCTTTCTTCCCAGCATGCAGTTGCCCCGCAGGGAGCAAAGCTTGCAAAATGTAGTTGCCCAGCTCTGCGGATGTTTCTTCCCTGCAGTATAGAAGTTGGCCCCTTTCGTGACAACCAACCTGAAACGGGTGCTTTCTGTCGTGCGTCACTTTGCCCGGAAAATGTAGCTGCCCGGCACTTTGGAACACAATCTGATTCAGGGTTTCTAACCACGACCACCTTTGCAAGGCTCCCTTCTGGGGCCCTTGAATTTGTCGAGGTCGAACTTGCGAGCTCACACAGCCAGCCAGGCACACTCATGCCTCTGCGGGCTGCGACTGCACGTCGTCCTGCGAGCAAAGGCGGCGACCGAGTTCATCGGCCCTTCAAGTTTGCGTTCTGCGTCGCTACAGGCAAGGTGATATGAGAACTTGAGCGTTTCCTTCGCCAGCTTCTACAAACAGATGCTGGCACCTTCGCATCGGTTCACACGATAGCTTCTAGAAGTGAGAGATAGAGTGAGTGACCAAGACATGAACTCCTTAAGCCATTGTCCTTCTTTTCTGCGTGGCCTTCTGCGGATGTTTCTTCCCTGCAGTTTTACCCGCTACTTCAGACATCGAAGTTGGCCCCTTTCGCGACAACCAACCTGAAACGGGTGCTTTCTGTCGTGCGTCACTTTGCCCGGAAAATGTAGTTGCCCGGCACTTTGGAACGCAATCTGATTCAGGGTTCCTAACCACGACCACCTTTGCAAGGCTCCCTTCAAGGGCCCTTGAATTTGTCGGGGTTGAACTTGCGAGCTCACACAGTCAGCCGAGCACACTCATGCCTCTGCGGGCGACTGCACGTTGTCCTGCGAGCAAAGGCGGCGACCGAGTTGGTCAGAGGACACTGCAGGGCATTTGAGTCACTATCAACGGGGGAAAATCCGCACCTATGAGCTTCAACTACCCGAGTTTCTTTGCGCTAGCCAAAGCCCGCAACCTGTGCCTGGTTTTCCGGCCCAACAAAGGGCGGATTCGGCAAGGTTGCGCTGGTTTCATGAACCTGGCGAAGCACTGCTTTGGGCAAACCTTGGGCCCGCAGATGCTGATCAAGCGCACCACCTGCCAGTTGAACTATGGACGGTCGCGGCCCCGCCACATGCTGCAGTGGTCGATTGCGCATGGCGGCTCTTAGCGTCTGACTTTGAGACTTGTGCGTGGGAGCCTCGTTTCTTGAAGAAACTCCCCGAACTGGACATGCAACAGATGGCAGCTTCCAGCTGCAGGCAGTGAACAACGGGGCTTGGGGCATAGGAGAGAGGAATGTGCTTACGAAGCAAGTTCTTGTGGCGCGGGGTTGACGCCATTACGCAGAAAAAGTTGGCTCCGCACACCTCACAGGTTCCAGTGGAGCTTTCTTTGTGATTTTCCCCTCAGAGCCTCTGGTGAGAACTGCGGGCAACTGCGTCGGCTGAAGTGACGCTGCATGTTCGCAGCGGATGCTTCCTTGCCGGGCTCCGCTCACTTCACAGGTTCCAGGGCGGAGAGGCTGAGAAATGCACCTTCAAGCAGGGGTCCCAGTTCGCTCCACATCTACGACTTGGGCCGCAATGGCGTGTCAACGCCACATGTGAGTTGAACTTTGGACGGTGGCGGCGCCGCTACTGTCATAGTGTGGTGGTGGCTGCGTGCGGCGGCTCTTAGCGTGTGACTTCGAGATTTGTGCTGTGTGTGCCAAGGCTTTGTTTTTGGTTTAGCCCAGTAGGGTCTCATTTTTTTGCGCTGTCCCCTTTTTTGGAACCTCTGGTTCCGTGCGTAGCTGTCTGCTGTGTTCTCTCTGAGCACTCTTCGTGACATCTCGCTCAGGAATCTGCGTTCACTCTGCTTCGTAACTTGGCTCGAGCTGGACCCTGGGAAGCAGCTCAGGCACAAGGCATGGGGCTGCGGGCGCCAGAGAAAACGCGCCCAAATCTGGCGAGCTAAGCGTGGGGCCCAAAGGTTTCGCTTTGTCTCTCAAGCTTGCGAGCTATGCCGTGCCCGCGTGCTGCAAACTGCGGTAAGCTACACATGCCAGATTCTCAGAGGCCCTTTGGCACCGGCCCAGCTTTAAGTTGGTGGCAACAGCAGAACGGACGTAGAAACCGAAGTGGTCGCTTGCCACGCAGATGTCGTTGCAGATGTCGTTGGCTAGATCATGAAAAGCTGTGATACGGCTGGTAGCTTGCTGCTAGAGATGGGCGAAGTCCGCAGGCAGTCTTGGTTGGCTGGCTGAGCACGGAAGAGCAATGGTGTGCATCGCGTTGCCTGACACATGTTGCTTGCAGCCGATCCTTGCTTCGCAGTCATTCGGGTACCCACGGCGGAGCATCACGCCCAACTGATGTTTCGCAGGTTGCATACTCTGGCATGCGCTGGTATGCGCTGGCGTGCTCGCAACCCACATGCTGTGCCCGAGCACGGTCACAGCAAGTTCTTGCAGGTGCATCTTGGGCTTCAGGGCACCTGTGGGTTGGGCCACTTCCCGCGTACCGTAACAAAGTAGTCAAGGGAATGACCTATGTTGGTATCTCAGAAAGGGCGATTTTGCGCAATGCATACGCCAGGTCCCGCAGGTTGCATCGCGCGAGCTGAGCCTCGGGCCATTGGCTTCTTGCCTGGCGAAGTGCCTTGAGCTTGATCAGCCGGCCAAACTGAAGCAGACGGCGGTTGCCGCTCTCAGCCGAAGCTCGCAAACTCGACCGCAAGTTGCCGCCCTTCAGCACCAACCAAGACCCAGTGTGTGACAACACCCAACGGCCTGCAAGGCAGCCGTGCAGCACACTCAATGACTCAAGCTTGCGGGTGATTCCTGGGCTTGCCCTGCGTATGCTCAGATCTTCCGGCTGTTGCGGGCTGCGTGTTCCTGAATGAGCCGGAGCCTATTGCTTCCGCCAGGCTGAATCTCAGGTGTGAAGCTCTAGGACCTCTGAGCTTCACATCCGGAGCCAAGGCGGGGATGGTGGGCGTTGAAGCGACAAGATGGTTGAATTAGCCGGCAGAGTCGATATGGATTGGCTGGTTCTCCGCAAAGAAAAATCGGTGAATTAGTCAGTTGCTCAGTTCTTTTTGGACGCAGGGACGTCAGACTGCGAAGCCAAAGAGATCCAAAGAGTTTACTGGCAGGTTGAACCAGACAAAATTAACGCCAACAACTCAAGCAAGCAGTATGAACTTCTCAAAAAAGGACAAAAAACAAGAACGAAACGAAAGAAACAGACAAGATAAAGAGAGGCAATCAAATCAAGAAAGAAAGACGACAGACAGACAGACAGACAGACAGACGGAAATACAGAAAGAAAGAAAGAAATAAAGAAAGAAAGAAAGAAAACAAATAATGAAAAGAAAATAAAATAAAGAAGAAAAGAAAAGAAAAGAAGGAGAAAAGAAAAGAAAACAAACAAGAAAAGAAAGGAAGAAAGAAAGAAAGAGAGGAAAGAACAAAAGAAAGATACAAAGAAAGAAAGAAAGAAAGAAAGAAAGAAAGAAAGAAAGAACAAAAGAAAGAAAGAAATAAAGAACAAAAGAAAGAAAGAACAAAAGAACAAAAGAAAGAAAGACAGAAAGAGAGAAAGACAGAAAGACAGAAAGAAAGAAAGAAAATAACATAAACAAGAAAAGCCAGAAAGAAAGGAAAGAAACAAAGAAAGAAAGAAAATCATGAAGAAAAAAAAGAAAGAAAGAAAGAAAGAAAGAAAGAAAGAAAGAAAGAAAGAAAGAACAAAAGAAAGAAAGACAGAAAGAAAGAAAGAACGACAATAATGAATAAATAAAAGAAAGAAAAATAAAGAAATAAAGAAAGACATGAAGAAATAAATCGACAAATGGAGAATTACAGAAAAATACAGAATGAAAAGAAAAGAAAAACAATAAAGAAAATGAAGAAAAGAAAGAAAGAAAGAAAGAACAAGCACGAAGCGAAGGAAGGCAGGCAGGCAGGCAGAAAGCAAAAAAAAAAAGGAAAGCCAAGAAAGAAAGACAGAGAAAATAACGACAGAAAGAACAAGCAAAATCTTTAAGTAGAGAAGGAAGCAAGCAAACAAACGAGAAAGCTATCAAACGAACACAAACACAAACACACACACACACAACCCCACACAACCACACACAGCCACACACAACCACACACACGCACGCACGCACGCACGAACGCACGCACGCACACACGCGCACACGCACACACACGCACACACGCACACACGCACACACGCACACACGCACGCACACACGCACGCACGCACCCACACACACACACACACACGCGCGCGCGCGCGCGCACGCACGCACGCACGCACGCCCGCACGCCCGCACGCCTGCACACGCGCACACGCGCACACGCGCACACGCGCAAACGTGCACACGTGCACACGCGCACACGCGCACACGCGCACACACGCACACGCGCGCACACGCACGCGCGCACGCGCTCAGGCGCACACGCGCACACGTGCAGACACGTGCAGACACGCAAACACGCAAACACGCAAACACGCAAACACACGAACACACGAACACACAAACACACAAACACACACACACACACACACACACACACACACACACACACACACACACACACACACACACACACACACACACACACACACACACACACACACACACACACACACACACACACGCACACACACACACACACACACACACTTCAACTCCCAAGGGAGGATGCCAATCGTTCGAGTACAACTGATGAGTCTCGAGTACAACTGATAAGTCTCGCAGGACACTTGGCTTTCCGGTAGAATCGAAACCGCTGCAGAATCAACAAGAAGCACACACAGCGAGAGAAACAACTAGTTCAAAGATGGGCTTCTCCTTGACGTCAGAACTGCTGGGGCGGCTTGCGGGCAGATAAGGATCAGCGACTCCAGTAGATTCAGGAGGATCAGCGCCTCGAGAAGTACGCACTGGTTGATGCGGCCGCAATGTTTGACGCGTGCGATCCGCAAGCTGCTGGCAGATCCCTGCCTGCAGACGAGTGAGATCCTCAGTAGAGAAGGCCGACGCATCCGAGGATCGTAGAATTGCCTCCAACATCTGCGGAGACATGCGCAGAGTCGATGACTGTGTGGCCACGCTGTGCTGATCAGGGGAAAAAGTCGAAGCGAAGTAGTTGTCTGGTTCAGGAGCCGCGACACGCCTGTAACCTTCCGTGGTCCAGTCCCGTTTGTACCAAGTAGGAACAGTGGAGTGAACTGAACCTGGTCATAGAACTTCTTCCATTCCCTGTACGTATGACGTGGAGGAGGGTCATCGCGCTCTTCTTGTAGTGTCCATGCACCTGGATGAAAGGTCTTGATCCATTGGGCGTCCGGCCGTTGAGGATCAGGGCACCATTCTAGCCACGGCATGTTAATTGAACAATGACGCACAAGGCTGCAGCATGTGGCGCTGAACATGCCAGTCAAACACAAGACCCTCAACCATGCACTCAAGATGCAAGCAACATCAAGCGCAGTGTTTTATAGCTGAAGCCAACTCAGGTGTCAATGTCACTCGTCCCAGGCAAAGTTAGGATCATAGCCCACTGGAGGTGAAGGAGAACGCCAACCACCATCTGAAACCGAGGATGCCGATGAGGATGACAATCCAGGGTACATGAGATCAGGCGATCCTATGCTCGGGTGTGGATTGCCGAGTCGTTGGTACCCTCTGGTGTGCCAGTCTCGATATTGCCATGTGTAAAAGGACGCGTAGGAGACCGGCAGGGCGAGGGCGTCCGCAGTGGTGCCTCCCGTGCTGTCACGAGGCCAGCGCACGTCAAAGTGGTAGAACCTGCGCCACTCACGATAGGTGGACGAGTCATCCGGAGCCGGTCCCAAGGTGGATTCTGCGACTGGCTGCCACGCGCCTGGTATGTAAACTCGAATCCATTCAACTCTTGTATTTCCAGGGCCACGCACGATGTTGTACTCAAAGTAGCGCGGGAAGGACCATCTCTCGGTGCCAAATGTCGAATTGAACATAACAGCCTCTATGAGACAAAAGAAGTCTGCGAAAGCATGGACATGGAGATAGCACAACTCAAGACAAGGCAGCCCAAGCACAAGCAGCAAGCGAATCGGACCATATTTTCACTCAGAAGGTTCTGTGTCACCTCGATACTGCCGTTGATGACGGGCGCATCGGCAATGAAAGTGCCCCGGCTGACGTCGCACGCAAGGAGAAAGACACTTCCCCATGGTGTAGAAAAGCATGGCAGTAATGTTTGCATCTTGTAGTTCTGGACCGTGTAGCACGAGTCGATCGTTTGGGAGTGAACACGGTGAAGGGTCGTCGAGAATAGTGATCCGCTGCAGACGAGACGGCGCCTTTCAATGTGGGAGCACGTTTCTGAGTGTGCGTGCGCTGAAGATCGTCTGCGCTGAGTTGGTCAGTGCTGTGCGCTGATTGTCTTGTGCGGTCAGAGGATGTAGTAGCCGGGCAGGATTCACCCCGGGGAGATGATGTAGGCGATGTCCGTATTGTGGGCACAAACTGCAAGTGGAAGATCTCCGGCGGCGGAGGCGGTGGCGGGGGTGGAGGAGGTAGAACAAATTGTGGTGGTGGTGGCGGTGGCGCCGGTACGCGTATCGGCCTTGCAGCTTGAACTCCCAGTGCACGATCATGAAGTGAAGGGCCGTGATACTGCAGCCACGTCGGCTGCGCTCCATGAGTCCAGGTTATGAACGTCTGAACATTTTGCTTGATCCCTCAAGACTGCATGACAAGCAAAGCAAGGCAAAGAATCCGACCCAACTCACAACACGCAAGGAGATTTTTACGGCACAAGCTCTGCGGAGTTCACCGGAGTCTAGTTGCGTGCCTCAAGTTGCTGGTAGACCTTCCAGGCATGCTTGACTTCCTCCGCGGTCTTCTGGAGGGAGCGGGCAATAGTCTTGTAGGTGGGCCTCGCGTCCTTGTCCTTTTTGTGCCTGACCATCTCATCCAGCTCCCCTTGCGTCCATGCCGTGAATGATTCATGGTATGCATTGCGGAGGGCTATCGTGAACTCTTGCAGAAGTTCACGAGGACCATGCACCACTGTGGGGGACGGGCGAAACGACGAAGCACCAGGATGCGGACGGATAGAATGGTCCGAATCAGAGTCCGGATTAGAGGTAGGTGTCGTCACGGGTCCACGATCGGTGTGTACCGTGATGGGAGCAGGTACTCTTGTCTGGGGCCGGTCCACGAGAGCATTGCTGAGCACACCTCCTGGGCGTGGCTCATGTTCCGCCCCTGGGCCTGGAACTTCACGACGTTCATCACGAGGGGGCGATAGCTCAGGTATGTACAGGTCGAGGATGTGTCCAGAGGCCGAGTCCTAGTTCGAGGTGGCGTGCGTGACCGGTCTGACGTGATGCGTTCCGTGATGATGCGTGGCCGTAGACCATGCCGCGAGTTGCGTGGCGGTCTGGGCGCCATCCTGGGATCTGATTCTGAGTTCCGATTGACCGCAAGGGCAAAGTTCAAGGTGTCCAGAGATGTCGAAATTTGTGAGGCAAGAACGTTGAGCGCGGCAATCAGGTTGTTCACGAACTCCGGAGAAAGCCACATGGCAACCGTAAGCAACGCAAGGACAACTCAAGCAAAAGGCAGCTGCGAGACAACACAACCTGGGCAAAATGAAGTGCACACCTGCTGCGTCAGAGAGCTGAGTGTCTTTTACCTGGCACCGAGCTTCAGCGGCCTCGGGGTAGTCCGGATGGACGACATGCTGGCATAGCCTTCACTGCAAGAGGAGCTTTCGGCGCGGCACTGCGATATTCTGATGATAGTATGGGGCCACGACGATTGAGTGGCCGCCTGCGACGACTGCGGCTCCGAGAGCGGTGCCGATGGGGGTCGCGTCTCCTCGACCGTCTCCTCCTGTTGTGTTCCCTGGATGCACTGTCACTGACGGGCTCAATGAGATCATCATCTTCTGCTAGATTGGTAGACGTGGCTACCAGTGTAATAGGCAGCGATGTGAAGGATGTTCTCGTTGCCGGTGCCTTTGGAGATGTCGGTGCAGGCGTCGAAGGTGGTGGCAGCGGCGGGAGTACCTCGGGCGCCGTCGGTGCTGGAGGTACCACAGGAGGAGCAGCGGGTGCAGCAGGAGGAAGTGGTGGTTGTGGATGCCGTTGGTGTCCTTCAAGGCGTTGTAGTCCAGCTACTAGTATACTGATCTGCGACGAGATGGAGTGTAGTAGGTCTCGTAAGATGTCACCATGATCCATGACGGGGCACAGGCCGGCAATGGTTCTGTGACGCGATCAGGTATAAACCACAAACTACAGAGGCATCAAGACCCACAAGCAAGCAAACATGCAAACCTTACAATCACGCAACTCAGCAGGCTGATCGGCACAGGATGGACTTTTCCGGAAGAGCAATCCAAGCAGCTGGAAACGTCATGATGAATATCACAAAAAATCAACTGCCACCAACCGCATATTGTTGCTGCGTGGGAATCGTCGAGTCAGCGCCTCACCGGCAGGGCTGTCACAAGGTCATGCAGGAAACAGTCACCAGAACATCCCCACGTAGCTGGGAACCGCAATGGGTGATCAAAGCTTCCACCTGCCATCTTTGGCGTGAATGCAAGTCTTTGGTCGGTTTGTGCAGAATGCGAGCGGTGGGAAGGGGTGCATGAAGTCGTAGTCCCCATGCATAGCGGTGTTGTAATCGAGAAGGTATCATAGTCACGACTTCGGCACGAAAGGATGCGGCAGACTCGCGGCATAATGCAAATACTTCTCCTGTGCAAAAGGTCTTGTGCAACAGATTGGAAAACAAAGTTGGGCAGATCACATGAGCACGCGAAGGGAAATGATCCGCTGGAATGACAACCCACGTCGTCAGGGCACGAGTCGTGTGCTGCAATGACTCTGAGGTCCAGTGAGCCTGGTCTTGGACATTGGAGCGATGTTCAGCAAACAACTCCGCCAGAATGGGTTGGTAATCAGCATTAAAGCTGGACCCTTGCACCTTCCGTCGGCGAGCCAGCTTGCGAAGCTGCATCTCAAAACGTTGCTGAGGTTTGTCTACATCACCAAAATATTGATCCTTCATGGATGCAGTCATGATGTCGGAATCAATGTCAGTGTTGATACATCGAAACTCATCCAAGATCACAGCATGATAATGTGCACGAAAAGTGGTACGGTCATCCACGTCAATGCAGCGGCACGGGAAAGAAGTATCCGGAGTCCATCTTCGTTGCCATTTGCGGTAGTTGTAGATGCGGTCACCCAAGGTGGCACTGCGAGTTTCAACGACTCGGATCTTAGAAAGGAATAAGGAAGGGAAAAGACCACGATGAGATGCCACCCACCGTTGCAACCAGGTTCCGAGTTTGACTTTCCAGTCTCGAACATGTAGAGGTGGAAGTAGTAATTGTGTCATGGTGGTTGGGACCTGGAGTTCACGCTTGTGCAAGACCTGGGTAAGAAGCTTCTGAGCCTTGGAGCGGAACGGCTCGTTGACAAAGGAGGAGAGGCGCAGGAAATAGTAAAGTTGAGTCGAAGGGAAAGCCGCCGATAAAAGCTCACGCATGGTTTGAAACGACGCACCTGTATTACATCCCAGCCGATACAAAGTGGAATAGTGTGCCTGGATGTCGTCCAGCATCTCAGGCCGCAGTTGACGATGTAGATCGGGATGCAGTCGCCGCCGAAACCGCTTGTGAAGGGATAATGACGTAGGCGATGATAGCGAATGACGTCTGAAGTCAACCAGATGTTCACGGAAGCCAATTTTCCGAAGAAGTCTGTGTATCCAGGGGGCATTTAAATGCGGGCGCAGCATGTTCTGCCATTTGCTTTCTTGGAGCCACACCGAGAAAGTGGGAAGCCTGATCTCGATCGGAACAGCACAGAACAGCCAGTAATTGTTGGATCTCTTCCAATAATGAAGCGCTGGTTCAAAGAAAGCATGTTGTCCCCGCAGGAGTTGTAGATATTTGCGGCAACGGGAATGCTCCCTGCGTAGAACATCCTGATCTGTAGCTCCAATGTAGTACGGGCTATGCCATGGCGAAAGCCTGATGTAGACACAAGGCTGCTGATGATGTCCCGGATCTTGAATGAAGTCATACAGTCGGGAAAGCGAGCACGTAGCGATTTGAGGTGTCTCATATCAGCGAAAGTGGAGTGCATGACTTCACAAAGCAGTGACGTCTTGTAGAAGTGAAGGACTTCAAAGAACGGAGTTATGTACCCATGGTCCTGTGAAATGAGTCGCTGTAAAAAGCAAATCAGGAGATACGATGTGATCCGGCATCTGTGGATCTCATACCTTTTGGCCACCGCGTGTCGGGTATGTGACATGGCAGTCGTCGGAATCTGAAGTGCAATGCGAACCAGGGTGAGCACCTCCAGAATGAGGTGCAACTGAGGTAATTGCTGAATCGATTAGGAGGTGCTGTTGGTAGTGGAAGGCCAGGGAAGCAAAACCGCCAGCATGCTGAGAAAAACGTCAAGGTTTCCAGAGAAGTAGTCAGGGTGTGCCATTGTGCAACGTCATCGAAGATCCCGCTGCGTTGAAGCTCAGTCCAAATGATGCATCTCTGGTCAATCGCCTCGGTGCGCGTGCAAAATCCTTCCCACGTCACAAATCGTCCGTGAGCAAATGGCCTCAGTAGCCAGTTGCAAATGCCACCGTGAATGACCTGAACCAGGCGAACATCCCGGATGTCCATGCCCGACATATCACGTTGCGTATTATGCGGGGTGTTGGCGACAGGCATGGGCAGGGTGAAGGAATAGAGGTGGTTCTCGTCCAACAAGCCGTCGCCAGGTTGCCACTCTTCCGGTGGGGTAAGCCATGTTTTCTGAGGTTGCACTGGCAACGTAGCCGGATAGCCAGGTGCTGCCGCAGGTTGCGGAGGATGTCCTTTGTGCGTTCATCATCGTCTTCACGGTCTTAGCCGGCGCAGGCTCCGAAGGGAACGGCATCATGTAGTTGACCGGAGGGTGCTGGTAGAGCTGTGATGACGAAGGATTTTGTTGTTTTGTGACATTGGAAAGGAATTGGGAGGGTTGTAGTTCGGGTTGTGCTGCCAAGTCATCGGGTTGGTCCAATCCATGCCGTCCGAGACCAAGGTGGTGTCATGATCACGTCTGCGAGCTTTACAAGGAGGAGACGAGGGGCTCCTATCTCGTCTGCGTCGAGTTCTAGATCTGTCACGATCATCCCGGCGTGACATGACGGTTCAGCGAACTCAAGAGCTGTGTCAACTCAACCTTGAGAAAATCGAATCCGACAAGATGCAAGTCAACGCAAGTTCAAGCCAAGCACAAATCAACACACGGTCATGCTTGACACGGTCAGCAGTCAACATCATGGGTTGTGAGACTTAGCTATGATCTGACGGCTGTCTTCCCTTTAATGAAACCTCGTTCCTGCTTAAACGTGAAATTCCGCTGGACTATGATATGAACGTTGAGGTCAAATTTTCCGGCGAACCGGCCCGGGGTCACACGATGGGTACACCCGAGGTTCCCCCAAGATGGGGTGATCGCACTTCAACGCCCAAGAGATCCATCCATCCGACCTCAAGGAGGCAACCGAAGCAACACATTCTTCATCATCGAACAAGGTGAATACGAAGGAGAAGAAGGCTTTTGGGAGGATGAAGAAGGACTTGAAGGATTCATGTCAAACAACGATGAAGAGACATTCTGGGTCCTCGAGGAGAACGATGCGTTCATAGCAAGAAAAGGGTCAGGGCGGAATTTCAGATTCAAGAAGAGAAAAGGAAAAGGAAAATCAGGAAACAAAAAGGGCAGTCACCAACGAGGTGGCTTTAAACCCTTCAGAAAAAGCGGTTCTGGCGGGAAGGCCAATATGGCCAATGAGAACTATGATCCCTACGACCAGGCATATTGGGGAAAAGGCAAAGGAAAGAAGGGAAAGAAAGGAAAATCAAAGTTCCAATATCCCTATGATGGAAACAAGGGTTATCCACCCTATGACAATGGCAAAGGAAAAGGCGGACATGACAAAGGAAAATCCAAGACGTTTGCAGCCATCGCAGAGAAGACGGAGGAGCAGCCCGCCATCCAGCAGACTGCACCATCCACAGAGCCTACCTATGCCGGTTGGACAGACCAAGATTGGGATCAATCATGGACATGGAATGAACAAGGCTGGTACTCATCCCATGAGACATCCAGCACGGGACAAGCGCCAATGGCGTTCCATGACGCATATGAGCATCATGAGAAAGAGGCCATCCACGGGAAGCTGATCCAATCAGATGCAGTTTCAGAACACAATTTGTCCGTCGCAACAAACCACAGCCTTTTGGCAACAAAGCTGATGGCGCCTGTCATCAACCCTCCGCACAATCCGACCTATGCGATCCTGGACAACGGATGTACCAGATCCATGGGCAGCTGGCATGCAATCCAGCGTTTTACTCAGGCCATCGAACCAATGAAGGACATCATCTCCTATCAGTACATCCCGGCCGAGACCAACTTCACTTTTGCAAACGGAGAGACCGCCAGGGTAAATTGGACCCTGCATCTTCGATATCACACAACTCCTCCATGCAGTACCAACATCGACGTCCTTGAACAAGGAACTGTACCGATCCTCCTCAGCATCAATCAGATGCGGAACCTCTACATGACCATCGAGCACACACCTCAATGTGACAACATCACATGCAAGGCTTTTGGCATGAACCGTCAAGCAGTTCCGGTATCCGGTGCAGGACATGCACTCGTCGATCTCGCTGGAGTTGCAAGAGTGAAGGCACATGGAGAAATTGCTCATAAGGGCCTCACCAACTACGTCTACGATGATGACAACAGCATCAAGGTTCCCTCCGGGGATATTTCCAAGAGTGAAACTGTTTGTGCAGCAAAATCATCCGAGACGAAGGAGGACCTAGCAACTCCTAAAACCATTGGGTCTCAGAAGCAGGACCATTGGATCCTTGACAAGAAGAACAAGCAGCTCATCCGTGTGCACATCACGCCTCGAAAGGCGCTGTTCACACCAAATGGAGCCAAGGAATGTCCAATCAATCCTGATAACATTGGCCGAGAGCGTACTACGGAAATCATTGATGCATCTGAAGGTGGAGATCCAGACATCCTAGAAGACAATTGGAGACTTACATCCCGGGCAAACAAACCAATGATTAACCTGTGGATAGGTAAGACCATTTTCACCTTCGCGGACAATTCGCTTAAGGACGAAGAAGCAGGCTCAGGGTCGGCAGCAGACAGGATCATCGACAAGAAGGGCCGGTCGACCATTGAGCCAGATCCTTTCGCACCATCCTCAGAACCAACAACGCTTCCGCTTGCACTAGGCAGAATCCACAAGCGATTGTCAAATCCCGAAGAGTTGAAGAAGCTCCACCCCCAGCATCATCACATGACAACAGATCAATTTCGATTTAGAACTCGCTCACTTCATTTGCCGAAATCAACATTCGATCTATTTGACAAAATCAGAAGTGAATGTGAAGTTTGCCAAGCGGCAAAACATGCACCATCACGAAGCAAGACGAGTGGACTTCGAGCGGACACCTTTGGCGACATGACATTCATTGATCACTGTCAAGTTCCTCTTGGAACAGGAGAACACATCATTGTTTTTGTCATCATGGATGGAGCAACAACATTGCTCACTGCAGAGGCAGTGACAACTACGCAAGAAGTCTAGAACATCACTGTCCTCAGGAACTATTTTGACCAGTACCACTTGCAGCCCAAATCAGTTGTCGCAGATCAAGCCTTCATGACGGAGACGTGGGAACATGTCTATCAATCCCTTGACATCACACCGATATCATTGGGACCGAACACACCATGGCCAAATCGAGCTGAAGCTGCAGTTCGACTCCTGAAGGCACAACTCAAGATCATGCTCAGTTCCATCAAGGCAGGCACAGCACCTGCCACACTGAAGAAAGTGACATATAGACAGCTGGTGAAGGCAGCTGCAACTGTCAGGAATCAGACTGTCACCTACGGGGTGTAACGCCATTAGAGCTCGCATTCGGAAGACGACCAGCAGATCACATCCAACTTGATGTCGCAACACCAACTCAGCTAACGATTGACAGGAATGAGGAGGAGATGACAGCCATCCAGATCAAGCAGCTGTCCAAGCAAGCATTCCAAGAAGCACGTCAATCCGAAGACATCCGACGAGACCTTGCTCAAAATCTCCGAATGAGTTCTAAGCCTCTTCAGGTGAAGGACAAGGTATTTTACTGGCAGGAAGACAAATCCAAGATTCGTTCCGATGGAAGCAAGGAGTATGGCTAAAAGGAAAAGTCATTTCCATTGAAGGAGCAATGGTAGGACTTGATCTTGGGACTCGACTCATCAAGGTTAGCATGACGAAGGTCAGAAGGATGAAACCATCCCTCCGGGGAAACCTGGAATTGATCTTCTATCGCCAGAAGAGCGAGAATCCTTGCAGAAGGAGCAAACCGGCTCCTCTGCCGACACCAAGAAGAAGGAGTTATCCGCACCAGCTCCTAAGCCAAAATCCTCAGTGCCATTACGCATCGCGGGAAAGACAACTCCCAAGCCTGCAGCACCTCATCCGGCAGAGAACATGTTCGTCGAGGACCTCACATCCGTTCCTGAACAAGCACACTGGAATTGTGTACGTAAAGGGAAGATCCACGTTCTCGAGATCTTTGCAGGAAGTGCCAGATTCAGTCAGTGCACTCTCAGGTCTTAAGGATGGGACTCCCGTAGACATCCGCACCGGATTCGACGTAATGACATCCAAGAGACAACAAATGGTCATGGAGATCATCAGGGAGCAAGCGCCTGATGTAATCCTCATGGCACCGGTCTGTGGACCGTGGTCAAACATGCAGAACATCCAACAAGACCAACAAAGAGTCTGGGAGAAGCGGAAATGCTATCTTCCCATGGTGGCATCCATCGCGAGATATCAGCTGAAGCACGGAAGATATTTCATCATTGAAAATCCTCAGACATCCAAGATATGGTATCTGAATTGTATGCAGCAACTGTTTTCAGATCCATCCGTGACCTGGAGAGATTTCCATTTGTGTGCACACGGACTGAAAGATCTTGAATCCGGGCTCAGAAGTCTCAAGCCCACGAGCTTGATGCACTGCTTACCTCCCGAGGTAATGAGACCGATCTTCAGCAGGTGTAAAAATTCTACCAGCTCAGTCAAGCATGAACATCAACCCCTCGAGGGAAATGCTGGCACTTTCGGAAGCAGAACCAAGCTGGCACAGGTGTATCCTTACCAGTTCTGTCAGGATCTCGCCCACATCCTCCTACGACACTTGAAGGCCATCAAGCAGGTTGACGTCCTGAGAAAGGAGATGGAAGCCATTGAAAAGGAGTTCAACATGACCAGCAGTGGTTTTGCGGTCAGAATCCAGGACCACCCGTTCAACAAGGACGTTCAACCATTGGTCATCCAAGATCCGCTAGTCTAGAAGCTGCAGAAGACGATGAAGCAGTACCCACCGGGGACTGAAATCGATATCTTCAAACAAGCAGAACATGTGGAATGGTTGCAAGAAGTTGAGACAATTGTGCATCTCATCCACTCAGTACGATGCATGTACAGCATTCGTCCACACCGTCGGCATCAACATGCCAATTACGTCACCTCCGGACGATGCAATCATATCCTTCTGGCAGCCTGGTCAGCTGAATAGGATTTGGGTCTTGCCTGCATCCAAATGCAATTGGGAGAATCATGATCCGAAGACCTGGCACGCTGTGATGTTTTCATCCGTTCATCAGTCATTCTCAGATGCGCCGGCTATCAGGCCGATGCCCATCAAGACGGATCCATTGGATCCTACGGATGCACCTCAACAACCTGACACACAGCAGCCACCTGATCAACCGGACCATCCCATGCCTGATCCAAGACCTCCAACTCCCGGACGAGAACATGTCAGATCCTCCTCCGCGTCCTCCACATCAGCCTGATCATCCCATGCCGCCAGCACCACGCAGTGTATCACCAGACAGTCCAGTGGATCCACCACTGCCGCCACACGACAAACCTGGCGGAGGAGATTCAGCGCTCAAACGGCAAAAGCAGTCCATTTCATCCTCAAGTGGACTCAATCGACTGGGGGGTGATGTCTCTTTGCCGTCACAGTCGCAATCATCTCAGCCAATTCTTCCGACTGTCGTGGTACCTTCACCACCTGCGATTCTAACAAATCCCGAAGATGAAGATCTTGAACTGCCAACACCTGAGCAAGAAGAAACGACTGGCAGTCCATCCAAGAAGCAGAAGACTGGGAAGAAGAAGAAGAAGCCAGATGACAATGATGAGTCACCTGAGCATTCTCCCAGAAATGAACCTGCATCTTCATCCAATTGCAATCCGAACAATCCAGCAAACTTGCCGGTGCAATATGAAAGTGAGGAAGAACTGATCCCTCATGTTCCAACCTCATCCGGCACTGGATGTTCAGAGAGAACCATGAGATATGCTGACCAGGAAGATGGAGAATCATAAGACTCTCAGAGGACCAGATCTTACGATGATCACCAAGCTGATCTCGTTCTTGATGAAGCACATTGGTCACTCGTGACAGCTGAGCAGAAGATCTGTGCGAACACTGGATCCTTTTACGGTTCCGAGAGATATGAAGGAAACCCTGTCCTTCTTGGACGTGTGAAAGGGACCTCCAACCCATCGCCCGGATGCGGATTCTCTCATCAGAAATACAGATCAGACTCATGTGGACCAGTTATGCAAGAACATGACCGACGATGACCGTGCACTCTTAGTTTTGTACTCATCCAAGCAAGAATCCTTGAAGGCTTCATCCACATCCGCACGTATTGGCAAGAAGCGGAAGGAAGCGACAGCCACTGAAATAAAGGCTTATCAGAAGCAATTCCTTGAAGCCAAGCAGCTTGAGTGCAAATCTTGGCTTGATAATGAAGTGTTTGACTTGGTCGACACACGCAAGATTCAGGTCAGGAACTGGGTCACTGGTCGCTGGGTCCTTACCCTAAAGCGAGACAAGGGTGGTAACTTCCTGAAGACCAAGGCTCGCTGGGTGAAGCGGGGCTTCCAAGACAAGCAGAAGAATGATCAGCAGACAGATAGTCCTGCTGCATCCAGGAGTGGCTTCCGCCTTGCAATCCAAGCAGCCGCGAATAAGGGCTGGAATATATTTCACATGGATTTGAAGACAGCATTCCTCCAAGGCGAAGCATACGATCAGACTCGTGACATCATTTGTCAGGTCCCTCCTGAAATGGGATATCCAACACCCATTGGAGCGCGCATGAAGAAGCCTGCCTACGGGCTAAATGCCGCAGTGGTGGAACATCCTTGATTCGGCACTCTGTTCTTACGGACTGGTGCCAACCAGGGCAGACCGTTGTACATATGTATACTACGGCAAGCAGCTTCCGAAGCCCGCACTGGTGAGTGAAAAGAAGTCATCCAATACTTTCGATCTCGAAGGAGCAGTTGATTACCTTATGGATCCTGTTTCCGGTAACAATGCCAAGAATCGACAAGTTCATGGAGCACTTTCTCTTCATGTTGATGATCTTCTTATGACGGGTGATGATGTGTTCGAGAAGGAAATCATGGGACGACTTCGCAAAGATTTTCAAGTTGGTTCCGAAGACAAAAATGATTGCCTCTTCGTAGGACAACGCATCCAATGGAAGCAAGATGACAAGCATGGCTGGTACATCAATGTCCATCAGAACGTTGCCATTGCGAACTTCAGGAGATCACTTTTGACAAGTACCTGAAGGACGACACTCCTCTTACTCCACAAATGCATACTGCATACAGAAGTGTCCTAGGTCAGATCAATTGGTTACAAGCGCGAACGCAGTTCCACATTGGTTATCAATCCTCCAGGTGTGCATCCAAGGCATCATCACCGACCATTGAGGACGTTCGCGCCATTAATAACACAGTCAGAACCATCAAAAGCATTCCGCTTAGTATGAGATTCTGGCCCCTTCGTGGCAAGACACGCATAGTTGGTTATCCAGATGCATCCTATCGCAACAATGAAGATGAGTCATCCCAACGTGCGCATGTTATATTTCTCGCAGAACAAAGAGATGCCAGGGCTCATCGCACTCGAGAGGCTCATTGGTCAACTATGAGACGCACAAGACCACCGCCACAACCATGTCCACAACTGTTGCAGAATTGCACGGACTGATGCGTTGTTACGGTTCAGCATTATTTCTTCGCGGTCTCTGGTCAGACATCACAGGCGAAATCGCAGATAGCACACAATACGAAGCACGGACCCGACATCGTTGCCTTTGCAGGAGTCGGTATAGCAGAATCCATGTTTGCTTATTGGGGAACCTGGGCATGATCCACATGTCCAAGAATTCTGATGCATGAGTTTTTCATTTTGCACATTTTCAATTCCTCAAATCCGTGATGCGTGTTTTTGCACTTGACCCATTTTGAATCTCAAGAAATATGTGTCTGCATCCGCAGCCACCCGACCTTTGCGATCGTGTATGCTTGATCACCTCGAAGACATGCCGTTTCTCAACGTGATCTTCGGACAATCCAGCACTGCGGCTCCTTCGCCGAAGCCGCTGGTGAAGAGACGGGCAGCTCCGTTGAAGGAATCCCCTGCTCGTGAGGAGGAAGATGAGACATCCGACTGCCCCATGGAGCAGGTCGTCGATGAGAATCCACCCACCTCTCAACAACCAGATAACGTCAACATGGAGCAGGTTGATTATGATCGTGATACCGACAACGATGATGACCTGGATGACGAAGAGCAACCTCTCGCAGGAAATCCAATGCCGAAGGCGATGCCACATCCAAAACTGGTTCCAAAGTCACCACCAACAACACTAAGGCTTATGTCAAAGATGAAGCCAGCGCCTAAGAACATCCTGGATGAGGAGACAGAATCCGACAATCATCCTGGTGACCGACCTGCACTTCCAAGGCGACCAGCGATGCGGCCAACTCTCACATCCAACGACCGGTGGCATGTACCAGATGGATCAGATACGGACATCAGCTTCTAGAGGGAATCCGTACATCCAGGACCTTTCGGGAATTCTAAATTCCTCAATTTCGTGCACGAATACAAGGAGTGCTCAACCATGGACTTCATCAAGAAGGTCTACAGCATTTGCTGCTATACCAATGCTCAGCCAGAAGTTTTCGGAACAGACATCATTCCGATGGTATGTCACAACCGCCATATCGATCTCGAGAAGACCGTCCAGAACGTTGAGCAGGTGTGCAAATACTTCCACATGGATCCATCCAAGGCAAAACAGATCACCGACCTCATCCTCTGGCGAATCGAGCGATTGAGCAGATTGTTTTGTTTTCCGGATGTTTCCGACACACAGAGAATGCAAACGACAAGTGGATATGGGTCTTGATGGATCCGTTGAGCTCTACGATGCATTGACCTACATTACGCATGCCAGGAACTTCATGGGCAATAAGCCAGGACTTCTCTTGATGGCTATGTTCCCGAACTATGGAAAGGCACGTTTTGAGATTGCGTTCGTGTATCCATCCGTGGACGGGTCATACAATCGCAAGGCAAGGGGAGACATTGTTCCGAGAAATCGATGGATCGACAATCTCAACTCCAGATCGGCATACGATGCACTCCGGCCTAATGGCAAGGAGTTCCTCAATGATCCCGACATGGAGTTCTACGTGAGATGCAACAGCGGTCATACACGACAAGTCGATCTCCAATCTTTTGGACGACCCCTGTACTCCGAGCAGAAGAGTGAGCCTCGCCAAGAGGAACCGGACTATGACCTTCCAACGGAATCCGTTCCTCCAAGTCCGCATCCGTCAAGATCAGACGCGCCCCATGAAGACGAAGGCGCAGCTCAGGCAAAGTCCAGAATGCGAAGGCCGGCACCTCAATCCATTGAAGAAGAGAGAAACATCAAGCCGTTCGCGAAGAAGCCCATCACTTTCATGTTCCATGCTACATATGGAGAAAACCTGATCAACATCCTGGAGCACGGGCTGAAATCTGGGAGATCCCAGTCGAACCCTTCGGGGAGAGTGCACATCCACATGGCATGCATCGACGACGTTATCCTTGATGACGAAGCGTCAGAAGCCTCATTGACACAGGTGCCAACAGGAAGAGATGCTTTGTTGATCCTGCCATTCCTCAAGGACCAGGACTACGACATCCGACTCTCCGAAGAGCGAACAGCATTGACAGATCAAACCATCGAGGCGAGGAACATTGTTACAGCATTTGATTCCGAGGGAACCATCATAATGAGTAACAGTTGGATCATGAAGAAAATCTCGGTCGTGAAGACATTGAGATGTACAACAGCAAGATCCAAGAGTTCGCCGATGCCTTCTTCAAACATGTGAAAAATGACCACCAAAACAAGGAAAGGTCTGAAAAAGATACATCCACAGAGACCAAGAAGCGACGGCGCTCCACCGATCAGGACGAGGTTGAAGAGGAGAACATGGAACCCTCCGGGGAGAGATCCGTCAAGCCAAAGGTCACCATGGAGTATCCAAATCCTGAGAACCTAGACGAGTTCATCCAGGAACTCAAGGAGATCTACCTCAAAATAGAAATAAGCAAGAAGGACGCCGAGGAAGAGCTTGTGGAGACCAAAAAGAACTTCCTCCATTTCATGGAGAAGTACAACAAGGATCCCAGAACAGCTCATCCTAAATTGACAGAATGCGAAAGAGCCTCATTGGCACACGTCGATCCCGATGTCAACCTCGAAGAAGAAGAGTTCTATTTCCGCCATCGAGGAGAATGTCCCACCATGGACGAGTACCGGAAGGCACAGCCAGTATCAGGATATCCGATTAAGCTTCCACTGGGATTGAAGAAGCTTAGATCACATGACAACCCAGAAGTCATTCGAGCATTTGCCGACATCCTGGGATCGCTGATGCAGCCGGCCGACCGTCCCTCTGTGGACCATCTCAAGACGCATGAGTTCACCTCATCCCTGACGATCAACATGCTTACTATGAACCATGGAAACCTCACTAGGAATCCAAAGCTGGACGGCAGGGAGGTGTACAACATGGCGATGAAGGACCGACCAATCGTGAAGATGATGATGCAGAACAGCGCACGCATCTTATGCCTCAATGAAGCAGACGCATTCCTCAGTCCTCAAGATGATAAATCCAGAGAACTCAGCAAGACGTTCATCCGATTCGGGTACAAGGGCATCGTTATCAAGCAATGGTCATCCAGACCAATTGCATGCTTTGTCCGCGGCGAACCTTCCGAACGAGTGGAACTATTGGCAAGACACATTTCCACAAAGAGTCAGAATTGGGGAACCACATTCGGGATGTTCAGATGTTTCTTCGGAACCGAGGAAAGTTGCACTGATCCTGAATACGACATTCCGACCTCGGACTGCTTGGCAACTACGGGACCATCCATGTTTACTGAATTCAAGAAGTACATCGGACCGAGATTGCCGCCACGCACCACTGTCCAAGGACACGGACGAAACAAAGAGATTGTCGTTCTCCACATCGAGCAGAGTGACGAGTATCGTGGTATGCTCCCAAAATCATCCAACAAACCACTCCTCGAGTTTGACAGCCGCCACGTAACAAGGGCAGACCTCCCGTTTGCTACCATTGGAGTTTTCCACATTCATCCATCAATCAGCCATGGAGCAGCACGGGAAGATCTTCAGAACGAAATCCTGCCACTCGTAACATTGTACCAATGTGATGCGATCACTGGAGACGCCAACAAATCCGCGAATACGTACAGCAGACTCCAGCACGTCTTCAATCCGGCCAAAGGTCTCATGAATATCCTCATGAAGGAATATCAGAGATTGTGGAATGAAACGGAGAATCTGCCACTCGTGGACAGAATGGAGTATGCAATGGAGACTTCATGCACCCTAAAATCCATTGTCCGTCATCACTTATACATGAAGACTGGATCAAGGTATGACCGAACATTCCCAGATGTGATGATGACATTCGTGCTTGGATGGGGCAAAACGAATATCCAGCAGGTTTTCCGGAAGGAAGAGATGAACGCCATGAGAGATGAACAACTGGAAGCCATGCGGAACGATCCAAAGTCTGCCATTTTCGACTATCAGGTCTCATCCGCGGAACGCTTCAAGCACGTGAACAACGATATGTTCATGAATGGCTCACAAGATTCCGACTCGCACAGTCCGCTGATGGTCTACATCCGCAGCAGATCTGCCGCCAGGCAACGCAACTTTGAGAGATCCAAGGGGCACCTCAAGAAGAAGCAATCTTGGACTCAGCAAGAGTACAAAGAGTACAACAAGCAGTACTGGAGCAATCCAAAGCAATGGAAAGACTGCGGCGACTCGACCTGGAATGATTATGGAGACTATGGCAGTCAATCCGACAGCAGCCGCCGGTGGTACCGCTGATCACTTGATGAAGCAGCCACCTTTGGCACTTATTCGACCGACTGAGAAGACTCCCACGATCGACACTACGAACTACAACCAGATTGATCCTCACCGCCAACAAGACTATTCAGTGAGAGATCAATAGTTTCACATCCGTCCCGCATGTACATAGCGTTGTGCATCACTTTTTCGATACATCTAGGTATCTCACAGAATCAGTACAGACTGTTTACCATTTTGCTCACAAGACAAATCATCCGCGCCAAAATCGGATGAATCATTGTAACAATACATGGCTACGGCGCTTTCAAATATGGCTACGGCACGTAAGGCCAAGAAGCCAATCATACACTTTGGTGTGAAAGGTCAAAAGAAATTTGTGTCTGTTTTGTGTTGCTTTTTGTTGCACATTGACCTATCACACACTCCGCTGACATGATGGCCCAAGGCCCTTCAAGTCATTTGTACAGTCATTCGACTCATGGTACATTGATAAAAAGGCTTGCAGACCGCTTTACAGGATTCACAGTCAACACAAGCCACCAGGGACAATCCATCCTCCAATCCTCCATATTGGCACATTGGACTCTCTCCGGAATAGATCCAGGCACCAAATCAACGACCTCTACAACCACAGGGTACCAGTTCCCTTCTGGGATAGGCAGCCCGGCAGTGGGCCACAAAGCGCCGCCCCCTACCCCCTCCCCCCATTTCGGATTGTGTACCCCGTTCCGGATTGTGCCCTCCCGCCCGCGTTCCGGATCCCCCCCCCACCCTTACATTTTCCAAGTTCTCACAAGAAACACCCCTACCCTTCCCCCGTTCCGGATTCCGTACCCCGTTCCGGATCGCCCCCCCGCCCCACCCTTACATTTTCCAAAGTTCTCACACAAAGCCCGCCACCCCCCTCCCCCATTTCGATCCCCCGTTCCGGATCGTGCCCCGCGCGTTCCGGATTGCGTACCGTTCCGGATCGCCCCGTATCCGTTCCGACGCGCCCCCACCCTCACATTTTCCCAAAAAGCACCGCCACCCCCCTACCCCCTCCCCGCGTTCCGGATTGCGTACCCCGTTCCGGATCGCGCCCCCCCCCCCTTGCATTTTGAAAATTCCTCAAAAAAACACCGCCACTCGACCCTGCTAAGAGAGATTGTAACCCAACATCTGATCGCTACCGACGAAAGAACTAAGATCTAAAACATACTCAACGGAAAGAGTCGAGTGTCCAAAGTGTAAAAAATATCTGTAATGGAATGCCGGTTAAAAGAGAGCCAGACCCTAACAAAGTTGTTCGTAGACAAATTATGCATCTTGAACAAGCAAAAGAATTTGAAAATACCGTGTATGAAAAAGTTAAAGATAATATTCCAAAAGTGGATGAACAAGAAATAGAAAGAAGAGTTGAAGAAAGGTTCAAAACACATTTAGAAACAACGGCTCATAAAGTATTTGAAACTGCGAAAGACCGTTACAAGAAAATATGAAAATGGAACGAGATAATAAAATAAACAGAAAAGTAATAGTTTAGCAGGTAAAATTATTTGATACATAAATCTATAATCTAGTTAGTATTTTTTTAAAGATTATTGATAAGAAACCACTGCTTATGCGCCGTAGAGAAATTTATGACAATGTTGCAAAGATAATAACAGAACCGCAAAATAAAGATAAACCGCATATCAGTGATGGTATTGATAGAAAAGCAGTATTTGAAACAAAACAAACCAAAGAAGAAGAATAAATATAAATCAACTCAACATTGCTATTATGAAGGAGACAACAAGGCACATCAACCTAATTATACATATTTGAAGGAATTACAAGAACAATTAGAATATCAATCCGCTAAAAAATATTATGCTGTAGTTCAAAACAAGCGTAGATATATGGATGAAGCGCAGGCGTATTTTTTATGAAATCGAAAGGTTGGATGGTGAACAAATGAGACATCATCCATCAAGTGAAGCAGGTAAATCCTATTCAGAAACTATTAAGAAGATTACACCAGCAGAGACCCCAAACAGTTGAGGACTGACGGGCAAGCACATACATGCCAACAGCTTGTGGCTTTTTGCGCTTCAACAGAACCCGGAACGCGTTGCGTTGCTGCAAGTGTGTTGCTGGCCCGCTTCGCGCTTCAGCACCGCGCAGGAACTGAGGTTGGGCAAGCGCGCTGAACGCAAGTGTGGCTGCGCAAGCGCGCGGTCACATGGGCAGTTCAGACACACATGTCCAATTCAGACACACATGTGTGTGTACATGTGGAACACACATATGTATACGACTGAAACAGTACACGCGGCACGCGCAGATATCCACCCGTGAACACACACATATACGTTTACATGCGGCACACGCATACACGCGTTAAACTGGAAAACCAACGGGTGCTTCTTGCAAAGCACACACACACACACACACGTGTACACCTGGAACACAAATACGTGTTCACCTACGACACGCTGATGTGTTCACGTGGAACACACATGTGTTCACTTGGAACACGATGAAACGTGGGTCCAATTCAGGCACACCTGTGTGTACACGTGGAACACACGTGTGTTCACCTGGAACACAAACACGTGCAATTAAAGCATACATGTGTGTACATGTGGGACACACACATGTATACCACTGGAACACAAATATGTGTCCAGGAACACCGCGTGTGCGATTAAAGCACACATGTGTGCACACGTGGAACACACATAATACGTGCACGCGTGAGCAAACATAAATGTTCACCTAAAGCGCACACACACACATGCGCGCACCTCGATAACAATCATGTGGTTTCTGGAGCACATACATGTGTACACATGGAGAGCAAATATGTCGTCAGGTCAAAAACATGTTCACCTAGCACATAGTAATGTGTTCACGTGGAACACACATCTGTTCACCTGAAACACAAACACGTGTCCAATTGGAACACACATGTGTGCACACGTGAACACACACATGTGTACACGTGGAACACACATATGTGTACAAATGAACACACATATATGCGCATGCGGAGCGGACCCACACGTGTTCATCTGATAACATGCATGTGTTCTCCTGGAACACAAACACGTGTCCGGTAACACACATGTGCACACGTGAACACACAAATGTCTACACGTGGAACACCCATATGCGTACACGTGAACACGCATACATGTGCATGCGGAGCACTTCATCTGATAACACACATGTGTTCTCATGGAACACATACACGTGTCCAGTTAGAACGTACATGTGTGCACACGTGAACACACAACTGTGTACACGTGGAACACGCATATGCGTACACGTCAACACACACACACACATATATGCACACCCGGAACACGCACACACACACACACACACACGCGCGTTCGTCTGATAACAAACACGTGTTTTCGGTAACACGTGTCCAGTTGGAACGCACATGTGTGCACACGTGTACACCACACATATGCGTACACGTGAACACACATACATGTGCATGCGGAGAACACACGTGTCTTCATCTGATAACAAACATGTGTTCTCCTGGAACACATACACGTGTCGTTGGAACGCACATGTGTGCACACGTGAACACACAAATGTGTACACGTGGAACACGCATACGTGTACATGTGAACACACATATGTGTACACGTGGAAACACATATGTGTACACGCAAGTACACGCAAACAGACACACACACACACACACGCGTGTTCGTCTGATAACAAACATGTGTTCCTGGAACACAAACACGTGTCCAGTTGGAACGCACATGTGTGCACACGTGAACACACAAATGTGTACACGGTTCACGTGTACGCATACATCTTGGAACAGGCATTTGTCTTCACGCGCAACACTGGTGTTTAACCAGAACAACCTTCTGTGCTGAGACTTGTAACACACATATACAGATGTGTGCACATGGAACACACGTACGTGCACATGTGGAGGAACATGTGCAACACAATTGTGCAGCACACATGCGTTCACCTAAACAACAAAAATGTGTTCACATAGTTATATTCTCTGCTCTGCAAGCCTGTGTGACACATAAATCAAGTTCGTGAAGCCGGCTGTGAGGCGCTATTCCACTATATGCGTGTTCCAAGTAGGAAAGTAGTGTTCGCTTACGATCAATCTAGCAATTTTGCAACACATTGCTAGCGCAAGCCTGCTGCTGCTGCTACTACTGCTAATACTATCAGTATCGGGCGCGTGTCCAGCATTTACAGGCTCCATCTTAGCACAAGCTGTCCGGCGCATTGCGCTTCTTTCTCGCTTCGTATCGATTCAGTAAAGCATATGCTTTCGCAGAGGAATACGAACCCAATTCTGCCGTATGCTCCGTACAAGGCATCCGCCTTCTTGCCTGCCGTTTTGCCTCCCGTTTGTCCAGCAAATCGCATTCTATGGTAATTGCATGCAAGGAGAGCGGAAGCAAATTGGCACTGAGGCAACCGGTCACAGCTGACCACTGCGCTAGCGTTCGCGCGGCTAGCGCGGCATCGCCGTATTTTTTGGACTCACGGCGACCATCTGTGTGGATTTGACAAATTAAGGCCACGTCAGATGAAGGTAAACGTGCGGGCTGGCTTCAAGTACTAAGTAAGAACTGCAACATTACACCCTTGAAAGCCACACAAAGCCCATCGCAGCAACCCGTGCCAACTCTTGGAAACCAACATTGCCAAAAAACGTGTTCACTTGGAACGCGCCGATGTGGTCAGCTGGAACACACCAAGAACACACAATCATTGCCAGGCATCCAGGCTGGGAGAGAGCCGTCCCAGGCATCCAGGCTGGCAACCGGGGAGAAATAAAGTGAAAAAAGGGAGACAAATGAATCCGTCCACTCACAAAGCCGTGCCAGGCATCCAGGCTCGGAGACAACAAGAGACAAATGAAGGGAGACAAAGGGAGAATGAACCCGCCACCCAAAAAGCCGTGCCAGGCAACCACCAACATGGAGGCAAATGAAGGGACACAAATGAATGCCAGACATCCAGGCTGGGAACGCTTGGAGAGCTGTGCCAGGCATCCAGGCCGGGAGACTGGGAGACAAACGCACCCCGAGAACGGGAGACAAACGGAAAAAAACAAACACAAAGGGAGACAAAGGGAGACAAATGAACACGTCCACCCAGAGAGCCGTGCCAGGCACCAGGCTAGGCTGGGAGACAACGGGAGACAAATGAAGGGAGACAAAGGGAGACAAATGAACTCGTCCACCAGAGAGCCGTGCCAGGCATCCAGGCTGGGACAAAGGGAGACAAATGAACCCGCCCACCCAGTGCCAGGCATCCAGGCTGGGAGACAACGGGAGACGACAAAGGGAGACAAATAAACCCGTCCACCCAGAGAGCCGTGCCAGGCATCCAGGCTGGGACAAAGGGAGACAAATGAACCCGTCCATTTAGTGCCAGGCATCCAGGCTGGGAGACAACGGGAGACAAATGAAGGGAGACAAAGGGAGACAAATAAACCCGTCCACCCAGAGAGCCGTGCCAGGCATCCAGGCTGGGAGACAACGGGAGACAACGGAAGGGAGACAAAGGGAGACAAATGAACCCGTCCATCCAGAGAGCCGTGCCAGGCATTCAGGCTATGGCTTGGCAATAGGCGAGTCACTTTAAATGAATTTAGAACCCCTCACAGTAAACTGTTTGGGGAAAAAAAGGAATAATTAACCAATTAAGAAATGATGTTGACTTTGAATAAATTTATTAGATTAATTTATTAAATTTATCTAATAAATTTACAATCTAATTATTTCATATAATGAGATTAGACAATACACAGATGAAACTATTACAATCACAGTTAAGATTAAGACCGTCGTATAATGAACTCATCAAGGAAATTGAAAAAGAAGGGTATAACAATAAACATAGAAGAGATGTAATAGACAGGAACGCATATGATTTTCGTGATAGTCCTCTAGGAACAGTGTATGATAATAATACAGTAGATTTGAATCGAGACAACAACACTTTCAAAAAATGTTAGAACAACCTAACACAGTCCCACGTTTTGATATGGCAAAGGACGATGAAATGGATGATTTAAGAGATGGAGCAATACAAACACTAAGTGCCACAATGGACGATGCCGAGGAACAACACGAACAACAAATCAGCCACGTTCAAAAAGACTTAGTAGCGAACAAAAAGCAGATCTACACCAACGGGCACAACGAGCAAGACAATTAGAAGAGAAAGACGGGTGGCAGTCAGTAGCAACTGAAAAATCAAGCGAATATGATGATTTACCACCGTTAGAACCGCTTATGACAGAAGACGAAGCAGTTAAACGGATACAAGGGGCACAAAGAGGATTAACCATGAGGAAAGAAGATGAAGCAGTTAAACGGATACAAGGAGCACAAAGAGGATTAACGACTAGGAAAGAAGAAAGAAGAGAGCAAACACAAGACAGTGCTGGCAGTTCATCCACATTATCAAAAGACCATCAAGAACACACAAGGAAACCATTGAAAATTCAACTGATATGAAGCACTGGAACCAAAACACAAACGTTCAGGAAAAAGACCTATTATTTCAACTACATTTAAGAGAAATAGAACTTACTGAGAAACAAAAAGATGAGTATGAAAAAGAAACAAAGAAAAAGGGAAGAGGTAAAAAGGAAACAGGTAGAACCTATTTAGTTGGACTAGTGGAGACACTCATAAACAGCGGAAAATGGTCAGCAAGAGTAAATGATGAACTACTAAGGAAAAGAATTCAAGACTGGCGATTTATGGAGTCAGGAAAAGGTAAAGCAACAAAGAATAAACAAAATCATTTTACATAATTTATCAATAGTTATACAAAATGATTAACAACCTCAAACACGACTTAAGGAAACACCCTACTCATGATGAAATGATTAAACAAGCAATGACAGCCAAACTAAAAAACAGTTATACTGAAGAAATACAAGAAAGATATGTTATTGAATAATATTAGTTTTGATGATGATTTATAAAAATAAAGAAAGATATATGAGTGCAGAAGTTATGATGTCAGACAAGGCAACACAAACGCTTAACAAAGAAAACAAGGCAACACAAACAGACCTCCAAATGATAAAGCGGCACAAACTTATAATTCTGATGATGAGACAAAAATATTAGGTGGGTCTTCAAAGAGTTTCAAAAGCAAATTGATAACCAAGGCTGAAGCAGAAGCATAAGCATTTACATATGATCCTGATCTGTATGATGATGACGATGATGATGATGATAAAAAAGATGATGACATTGATAAAAATAGAAAGAAATTATTTATGTTGATGAGGATTGTAGAATTTATGTTGAGGTCAGGTGTGAGTATAGGACAAATAGTAGCACACTTCACATATCACACCACATTAACTACAATTCAAATCTCAGAGTTATTAGTTGATTTAACAATGTTCAGTAGTAACATCTTTCGATATAGCAAGTGCCATAATGAGTCGGTTGAATACAAATGCTAGTGAAGAAGTCGAGTTAAATACTTCGCCTCCTATCAGCGTTCATAGTTCTCCACCTATCACTGTTAATAGCTCTTCAATGCATACTGTTAATTCATCATCAGAAGAAAATGCTAATTATGAAGTTCTGACATCCCCGTTCCCTCTGATGCTGAAAGCAGTGATGAAGATAAGGAGAAAGAAAAACAAAAATAAACAAATAAAATGCCAGAATTATTAAAATGCCTTAAGGAAACAACGATTTAATAATATAAGATAAATGCCGTTCTATAGCAGACACTCAGATGATGGAAGCGATAGATTTTTAGGAGGAATACATGATGAAGATGATTATTATTTCTTTATGAATATGCTAAATTTGAATAGTAGTTCTATTGATGACATTGAAAGACATTATGATAGTTCAGATGCTGATGTTATACCGTCTTCTAGTGATAGTGAAATAAGTAGAGCAGAAAAAGATAAGCAGCATCAAAAGGATTATCATAAGAAAACTTAATTCACCTTATACTTGTAATATTTGTGGAAAGTCAATGTCCAACAGTTCTAACAAATCAAGACATGAGAAAAGTAAAAAGTGTCAGAGTGCTAAAAAATAGAGTCTAATTGGATAATATTAATAAAACAAACTAATATAATCCAATTTCAATATATGAGTGAACTAAGTAATGAGGAGATATTGAGCAATCTCTATCATGATTTAGAAACAGCTTATGGTTCTAAACAAAGTTTATACAATCAAGCAAAAGAGAAAGGAGCAAGTGTAACATTAGAACAAGTGGCATAGTTGTTGAAAAGGCAACCGAACAAGCAAATAAAACCGTATCAGAATTATAACAGTTTCTTAGTGCCTTATGCCAGAGCAGAATTTCAAATAGATATTACGGATATGAAAATGTTTAAGAAAGAAGATGAAGAACGCGTGATTGTAATAGATGCTTTCAGTAAGTTAGGTTTTGTGTATCCGACGTTTCAAAGAGATAGTCCTAATGTTTTGAAAGGGTTGAAAGAAGCATTTAAAGTTATGGGTGAAGCAATTGAAATCTTGTCTGATGATGATAGGGCGTTTAAAGCAGAAGTCAAGAAGTATGTAGACGACTTAGGCATAATAAATAAAACAACGCTAACACATGCCAATATTGTTGAGACATTTATTAGAAACATGAAAAAGGGAATAGGAGATAGAATGAATTTTACTAAAGGTAGATGGACTGACATGTTGAAACGTACATTGAAGAAATGCAATAGCGCTATTCACTCATCAACTGGAATGAAACCAAGTGAAGCGCATGATGATGACAACAGAGCAAATGTAAAAGCAAAACTTACACTGAAGCAAAAGCATATGAGAAAATATCCTAAGTTATCTGTTTCGGACACAGTGAAAATATACCAAAAAGGAAAAGGCAATTATACATCAAGGAAAGAGACCAACCCAAAATGGACGGAACGGAGATACAAAATAGAAAGGATAGAAAAAGATATGACAACACAAACTTATTATACTCGAGAAGGATTGAAGAGGCGTTATTTGCGTCATGAGTTATTACTAGTAGAAGATTAATAATAATAATTTAATTCTTAAAATGTTATGACTTTAAAAAAGACTTGAAGAGAAAATCACAATTAAAATTATATAGTTATTAATATGAATAGAGAATTACCACCTAGTGAAAACACTAAAATTGTTGAGTATCTTCTTAAAGAAAATTTAGGAGAATACAAAGTAAATAAAGAAGGTAAACAACTTAAAGCCGTAATTATAGGAAACAACAAATATAGATACAATCCAGAAAAACCAAAAAGTAATAGATTGAGTAATAGACTTCAAGCAGTAAAGAAAACTAATGACTACAAAGAAAATCAAATCAGAGAAACAGTAGGAACAAGAACGGTTTTAAAACATGCGTTCAAGACAAAACCAATCATAACAGAAGAAAGAAGCGCGTTTAGAGCATATGCCAACGCCTACACAATTTCAAACATTCGTTTAAAAGAGTTGAACGGAGGGACTTATTTAATTATCAATTTGACAAACTTAATGAATACTTGGAAGAGAATAGAGGAATGAAACTGAATGCTACAATAAATATGGAAGTTATAAACTTGTTTGACGAGGAGAGAAACCTATTGTAAATAAAGAGGATTTAAGGAATGCTTCGAAAAGAATGAGACCTGATATTGAAACAAGAATTTTGGATATGGGTTTGTGTCAGTCAGGATTAGTTATTAACAAAATTAATTATTCATATCATGTATAATAAGTATCATCCGACAAGAGCAGGAAAATATACCGAACTTCCAGAATTGAATGTGGATACTGCAATATTTGTGATAAAGCGCACCCTGAAAAGATGTTTCACTACAAGAAAGTAGAAAGTGATTTGAATTTGAAGGTATGAGTCAATATCCATTAATGTTTATGAAATTGATGATAATGAACAAATTGCTATTAGTAGAAAATTAAAAAACAGATGCTTCACGTCAAAATCCTATTTTTGTAAATATTCTAATCATGGGTTTAGAAACGAAGAATGGGTAAATAAACATTATGATAGTGGATGCGTGGAAGTTGGAGAACAACAGATAGTAATGCCTAAGTCTTATGGAAAAGTGAGTTTTAAGCATCACTTCAAAAAGTTAAGATGTCCTTTCGTTGTTTATGCGGATTTTGAATGTTTAACTGAAGAAGTTGAAAAACCAAGAGGAAAAATAAAACTTATAACTATCAAGAACATAAAACATGTAGTTTCATGATCAGTACTGTGGATGGACGAAATCCTGCACCACTTGGAAAACCATGGGAAACCATTGTTTGTTGGTATTTACAGGGGAATCATCATTCCAGGCTTTCTTAGGCGGTGCAGGATTTTGTCCATCCACACTGTGGATGGACGAAATCCTGCATCACCCGAGAAACCATGGAATGATGGTTCTCCCGTAAATGCCAACAAACAATGGTTTCCAATGGTTTCTCAGGTGGTGCAGGATTTTGTCCATCCACAGTATGGTTAATGCGGTTGATAATACAAATTATGAGTTTATGTATCGTGGTAAAGATGCTGTTGATGTGTTTTGTCAAAAACTTAGTGAGATTAGGGCAGAAGTAAAGGAGAAGATGGGAGAAAACAACAAAGTAGACATGACTTATGAAGACAAAGAAGATTTTCAAAGTGCTAAAAACATGCTTTGTTTGTGGGGATAAGTTTAGAATGAACTATAAGAATGCCAAGGAAGCGCAGAAATATAAACAAGTTAGAGATCATTGTCATTTTACAGGTAAGTATAGAGGTTGTGCTCATAGCGTTTGCAATCTTAATTTTTGTAATAGCTTTTTTAAAAGTCCTGTACTTTCGTAACATAAAAATTATGATGGTCATTAGATTATTCAAAATGCGGATAAGTTATGTAATGAAATGAAAATAGATGTCATCGCCCAGAACAGTGAGAAGTGTATTAACATTGGATTTGAGAGTTTGAGTGTTAAAGACACTTTTGGGTTTTTAACTGCTTCATTAGACAACTTAGTTTCAATGAGCAAGTACGGCAATACAGATGAAGAAGGTAAAAGTAAATGGTTATTGCGTGACAACTGGAAAGATAATTTTAGATTCAATAGTAAAAATGAAGTGGTTAAGAGTGAGAAATGTCTAGATTTGTTGGCTGATAAAGGTGTTTATCCGTATGACTGCATGAATTCATTTGATAAAGTTGATGATGAGCAATTACCGAGTAAGGACGATTTTTATAGTCAGTTGAGTGAAGAAGGCATAAGTGATAACGACTATGAAAGGCAAAAATCATATGGAAACAACATTAAGAATATGAGTAAATACCATGATTTATATTCGAAAACTGATGTATTATTATTGACTGACATTCTTAAAAATTTTAGAGACGTGTGTATGTAATGTTATGGATTGGGCCCTGCTTATTATGATACATTGCCTAACTTTGCTTTTGATGCTATGCTTAAAATGATTGGTGTAGAGATTGATTTGATATATGACCAAGAAATGTATGAAATGATAGAAGCGGGACTTAGAGGAGGGATGTGTATGGTTTCTACTAAAAATGTTGAAGCAAATAATAAATACATGGATGAAGAATATGATGAAAGTAAAGAAAGCAGTTATATCAGTTATTTAGACGCTAATAATCTTTATGGGCGAAGCATGGTACAAAAACTACCATATTAAAATTAAAAATGGGATGATACATTAACAGAAGAAGACATAATTAATCATAAGAATAATAATGTTGGATATATTCTAGAAGTGGATTTAGAAAATCCTAAAGAATCACACGATTTTCACAATGACTACCCAATAGCACCTGAGGTTATGAATGTTAAAGCCGACATGCTGTCAGACAAACAGATTGAAATTTATGAATTTTTAAATCATAAAAAACCTACGGATGAGAAATCAAAAATAATTAGTACTGAGTTTAAATCACAAAGAAAAATATGTAATCCATATAAGAACCTTACAATTTTATTTGAAGCAAGGGTTAAAACTTAAGAAAGTTCATAGGACAGTTAAATTTGAGCAACGGAAATATTAAAACCTTACATCGAATTTAACCTTGAGACAAGAAAGAATGCTAGAAAGGATTATTTAGTGGGACAAAAAGTGTCGGAACCATGGCAAAGTCGCTCGGCTATAATGTCATCTCATTAGAATTGAAAAATGCTGATATCAACACTGATATTTTGGAGTGGGACTACCAACAGTTTGACAGAAATCACTTTGATTTTATTTGGAGTAGTCCCCCGTGCACTGAATACAGCAAAGCAAAAACTACAGGAATTAGGAATATTGAATATGCTAATAAAGAAATTAAAAACTATTGAGATGATTAAATATTTCAATCCTAAATATTTTGTAATCGAAAATCCCCAAACCGGATTATTAAAAAAATCAGGAGTTTATGGATGAGGTTGATTTTAAAGATGTTGACTATTGTAAGTATGGAATGCCTGACAGAAAGAGAACTGGCAACATCAGGAATAACAAACATATTGAAACTGCGCAACGTTTGCCAAATGGAAACAAGGAACATGGGGGTGAGGATTATGTAAAACATAAACAGGAAGACTTATATAAAGTACCTAGCGAATTAATTTGAAATCTTGGTGAGTTTGACGGATTAAGGATTTGGGTTTGGGGTTGGGCTTGAAACTTGAAATCTCTAGGTTCATCCAACGACAACACAGTGAAACACAGGAAGTCTAAACAGTTGAAAATGATCGATTACACATGCTATAGTGTACAACCGTATGATTTGAAACGTGCAGCCGTATCACTTGAAAAGGACAACTGTATCATCTGAAACGGGCAACTGTATCACTTGAAACGGACAACTGTATCACTTGAAACGGGCAACTGTATCACTTCACACGTGCAACAACCACATGATTTGAAACGTGCAGCCGTACCATTTGAAACGGACAACTGGGTCACTTGAAACGGACAACTGTATCATCTGAAACGGACAACTGTATCACTTGAAACGGACAACTGTATCATCTGAAATGCACAACTCTATCATCTGAAACGGACAACTGTATCATCTGAACCTGCAAGAATTATAGCACTTAACACCTGAACTCACACTATGATTATAACATTTATACCCTTATATGTTATAATTGTAATGAAACTATGTTTCATCCATACCTATAGCTTGTAAAGATTGAATTATTTGTGTTTCTTTATTTTTCTTAATGACTTAAACTGATTTAAAGAAATAACACCTTTATATTAAGAGGAAAATGAACGGTGATGAAATCAATAAGTGTATCAATAAGAAACGCTACGACTGTTGCCACTTCAAAAAAGAAAATATGGAATTAGACAAATGGAATTTACCGAATGGTATAGTAAAAACATATTATACATTATGCGTTGGATGAAGAAGATGAATGTAAAACTTGTAGAAATTGGAGACATTATCAAGAGTTAATCAAATGTCATTTGGGCATTAAAAGCTTTAATGAAAGAACAAATGTTGAAGATTACATCTTATATTTCTTGTTGTTTACGATATCCCGCCTTATGATTATGTTAGAGCATTTCTTAAAACCAGTAAGAAAAGTATGAAATGATTGAGAACATATTGAAGATGTTGTTACATCGTAGAAGAGAAGGGTTTTATGCAAAAGAACACATTAAATCACATATTGAAAGTAAAAAGTTTAATGTTAAAAATACAGTGGAAGATATTGATATTAATTTAAAATGATGTATGAAAGAAGCAAAATGTACCAATTAAATGGTTTTCCTGAACTGAAATTTTAATCATACTACAATACTAACATGTAAAACATTATATGTTATAATTGTATTATACTTATCATTTGTAAAGATTGAATTCTTTTCCTAATTTGCTTACCTCTTTCAACGTGTGTTGTTTATGTTTAGACTTGGTATGCTTTTTTGTTTTTTTTGTGCTTTGGCGGTTTGTTTCTATTTTGGTTGATACTCTGCTGATATTTTTTGTTGGTACGTTGCTTCGTTTTTTGTTGATGTGCGTTTTTGAGTTGAGTGTCTTTGATGGTTTTGAGTTTTGCTGTTTTGTTGGTATGCTTGTTTGAATTATCTAATGTTGCATGCTGTGATTGAATAGTTTTGTTGTTGGTTGTGATTATTATTTTGTTGTGTTGTTGTTCTGGTTTTTGTTTGCTGTTTGTTGTGTTGCTGTGGGGGAAAATAGTAGAAAGAATAATTAGTGAATTCTCCTTTTACTATTTTTGGGGGAGGGGGCATGCAGCTTCGGTGCTGGTGACGGTGTGGGCACAGCTTTGCTAGGGGGCATGCAGTTTGGGGTGCTGGTGCGGGTGTTTCAGGTGCTGGTGCTGGTGGCAGTTTTGCAAGATTGACGGCCGGGTGTTAGGGGCATGCGGTTTGGGGTGCTGCTTGGGGTCCTGTTCGAGGTGCTGGTGATGGCGCGGCGCATTGCGAAGGTTCTGTTTGAGGAGCTGGTGGTGACGGTGGGCGCATTTTGGCGAGTTTGATGACGGGGTGCTAGGGGCCGCTGTTTCGAGTGCTGGCTGGCACAGGTGCCATTTGTTTCAGGCGCTGGCGACTGTTCGGGCGCATCTTTGCGAGATTGACGGCTGGGTGCTAGGGGTGTGTGATGACGGTGCTTGACCTGCGGCAGCGATGCGTGTGTACTCGCAAACGAGCAATGTGCAATACTTTCGCTATTTGGGCCTATGTTGGTGTAGTTTGTAGGAGCGTCACGGACCCGCCCAGAAAGCTTACAATGCTTTTTGCGGAAACGGGCTTCCACGCGGTCCACGCTCAATGAAAAAATGCGTGAACGGATATAAGATAGCAACGGGTCAAATAGCTCTACAACCCTCAACGCAGAAGTGAAGAAGTATCTCCAAGAGCTTGCGCATGAGTTTAGCTGCGCAAGGCCTTCAAAGTAGTTAGATGTTCGCCCCAAAGGGTTGGGACTGGACCTGTCGCGGACCTCAGATGGTGCTTGACAAACGCACATCGTTCTTGACGCCGGTTCTGCCTCCCGAACCTGATCATTTGGACGATCAGCCTCTTGATGCAGATCAACAGCCAGATCCTGAACAAGATGACGCACGTGTTCATTCGAACCCTGAACCTGTGACTTCGCCTGTTCGCCCTACCGCTTCTTCATTGACAGGCCTTCTTGCATCGTTCAACAACGTGGAGCAACCCCTCATCCTTCCTGCCAGCAACCCAAGCACCAGTTCCGAACCTCTGCCTGACGCTTCTCCTAGATCGAGATCGCCACTGCGGTATGAATGATTCGCAGTTGACGCCAGGCAAAAGCCCCTGCGGGGGCGTGTGTGTGTGTGTGCCGAGTCCCAGATGCAACCTGGGACCACCCGTTCGATTCCTGCAGGGGATGGAGCAGGCCTGTGGAGCTCCATCTAGCATATCTAACAAAGCTCTCCCCCAGTGCCTGACAATATCACCAGGGACGCCTGGTGACGTACCTGCGCAACATCTTTCTATCAGCACACCCATTTTGTGTTGTGTGTTGTGCTGTTGCTTCGCAAGACCAGTGGCTCCAGTTTTGATGTGTTGGCGGTTGGTTTTGCGTGTTACATTCTGCAGCCAACTCGAAGTGCTTTACTCGAACAATCCTCTCCTCTCTTGCCTGATGTTACTCGACATACCGTGTTACCCCTTGTAGGGTTGATGTGTGCGTGTGTGTGTGTATGTTTGTGTTTGTGTGTGTGTGTTTGTGTTTGTGTGTGTGTTTGTGTGTGTGTTGTGTGTGTGTTTGTGCGTGCGTGCGTGCGTGCGTGCGTGCGTGCGTGCGTGCGTACGTGCGTGCGTGGTCGTGCGTGGCGTGCGTGTTTGGTGCGTGCGTGCGTGCGTGGTCGTGCTTGGTCGTGCGTGGCGTGCGTGTTTGGGTGCGTGCGCGTGCGTGTGTGCGTGCGCGCTAGTGTGTGTGTGTGTGCGCGCGCTCGTGTTCGTGTGTGCGTGCGCGTGCGTGTGCGTGTGTGCGTGCGTGTGCCTGCGTGTGTGCGTGTGTGCGTGTGTGCGTGCGTGCGTGCGTGCGTGCGTCCGTGTGTGTGTGTGTGTGCGTGTGTGCGTGTGCGCTCGCGTGTGTGTGTGTGTGTGTGTGTGCGCTCGCGTGTGTGTGTGTGTGTGGAAAGGTGGTCGTTTTTGAACGCGTGTTTTGGCTCGTTTTTGAACGCGGTTTTGCTCAAGTGTATGTGATTTACAGCAGCACGGCCATTTTTCCAAGTGTCCATGCACACCACGATGAGGCGCACGAACACGCACCGCGATGCACGCGTAGCACATGGATGGCGCCGTGCTTCTGGGAGACGATCGTCAACTGTAGACCCGGGAACACAAAGCACAAGGAACGCAAAGCGACATCATCATCATCATCATCATCATCATCATCATCATCATCATCATCATTACCATCATCATCAACATCGTCATCATCACTACCAACAACATCACCATCATCAACATCAACACTAACATCATCATCACCATCATCAACATCATCAACATCACCACCAACATCTATATCCTCATCAACAACACCGTCAACATCACCATCATCACCATCATCATCATCACCACCATCATCATCACCACTGTTTTCATCACCATCACCATCATCAACATCATCATCGTCAACATCATCAGCAACATCGTCAACACCAACATCATCATCATCATTAACAACATCATCACTATTATGAACATCAACGTCGACATCACCATCATCATCGACATCATCAAAGTCATCGCCATCGACATCCTCACCGCCAACATCAATATCATCATCATTAACATCGTCACCATCATGATCAACATCATCACCGTCATCATCATTAACAACATCATCATCATCATCATCGTCATAATCCTCATCATCATCATCATCATCACGACCATCATCATCAACATCGTCATCATCACTACCAACAACACCACCATCACCACCAGCGCGCAGTCGCACGGTCACGCAGTAAGAGGCGAACGTAACTGCCCCACCCCCCCCCCAGCCCCAGGACGCAGTCGCACGGTCTTGCAGCAAGAAGCGAACGTAACTGCCCCACCCCACCCCCCCCCCAGCCCCAATACGCAGTTCCACCGTCACGCAGTCAATTACCCCCTTCCCCAGCCCCAGGATGCAGTCGCATGGTCACACAGTAAGAGGCGAACGTAACTGCCCCACCCCACCCCCACCCCCACCCCCAGGGCGCAGTGGCACGGTCACGCAGCAAGAGGCGAACGTAACTGCCCCCAGCCCCAACCAGCCCCAATACGCAGTGGCACGGTCACGCAGTAAGAGGCAAACGTAACTGCCCCACCCCACCCCCACACCCACCCCCAGGACGCAGTGGCACGGTCACGCTGTAAGAGGCGAACGTAACTGCCCCACCCCACCCCCACCAATACGCAGTGGCACGGTCACGCAGTAAGAGGCGAACGTAATTGCCCCACCCCACCCCCCCCCCCCCGGTGCCGCAGGATAGCCCCCCCATGTGTTCGAAAATGACCCACTCTGTGTTCGAAAATTATCCAGGACATCGGTGTTCGAAAATGATCCAAAATCGGTGTTCGAAAATGATCCCCCTCCCCGTGTGTGTGTGTGTGTGTGTGTGTGTGTGTGTGTGTGTGTGTGTGTGTG
>CAUJNA010000843.1:0-82500 GCA_963377175.1 Effrenium voratum
AGAAAGCCATTCGTTAAGGTGTTGTTTCTGTGTTTTTCATGTGGTTCCAATGGACCTTAGTTGCCCAACGCAAACCGACCCTTCGACCTGTTTGTTCCCCTTTAGCGTCTAGGTCCCAAAGGTGAACCGATTTTGATTTCCAGTGGTGCAAGTGGGGCAATGAGATGCCGGTTGGCTCCAAACAATTCAAACGGAAAGGGATATGATGGCAAATGGGTTCTGACCCTAATCAGTGATTTCCCCAGCCTGTGCAGATCATTGTGCTTTTGGCAACTGGATTTCAATTGAAACAGGGATTCCTTGACATGAGCCTACCTTAGAGGTCCTGCTAAGGGTCGGGAACACCTTGAAGCCTTGATAAGAGGGATCTGGACGCGAGAGACATCGGCCTATCAGGATCGGGGATCAGGAGGTGGGCACACTCAATTTACCCACAAAATGACAGGACCCCAGAAACATGTCACTGTCCTCGGGGGAGCAGATATTCTTGCGCGTTGCGCATGTGATCTTGGAACACTGCTCTGGGCGGTCAGCAAGCCTGGTTGCTTGGGCGACAAATGTGATGGAAGTGAAAATCACCTCCGTCTCCTGACTTACCACCTTTCGTCGTTGTGGATTGCCTCTACCCTTTTATCCTTGGGTCTGGGAGCAGTGCGTTGCTCATGGACCCTTGGAGCTGCCTAAGGCGATCCTTACGTCTAGGATGAACCCTGTACATCCGGCAGCTGCTGCAGACTGTGTCGCGCAAGCGCTGCGGAAGTGGTTGTTGGTTTTGTTCGAGGATGCGTCGCATAAGCAAAACGTCTGTTCGCATAAGGCCCGCGAAAGCTTTCGTGTAAGCCGCGGCCAGTAGAACCAAAAGTCAGCCGGTTTCAGGCACCGCTCCTGTGACCCCAAACAGAACGCCCAGGTCAGTAGACTCCTCGCGCCGCTTTATTTCTTCCTTCAAACGACACGCGCCGGAAACTCACCTTCAGTTGACCCACACAATCAAAGCCTGGGTAAGTGAAGGTTAGTAAGGGACGATCCCAGCCATACATAGCTGCCGCCTTCTTAGTTCAACTAGTTCTTTACATCTGGGTCGACCATTTTTGTACCAGGGTTTGATTGTGACCCAGATACTGATTACCTGAATCCGATCGGGGCGTGGTAAACCTCTCCCTGAGGAGTTGCTTCGAAGGCCTGGTCCTTCTCCAGGTTTTTTCTCTGGTATTTCCAGGCTGAAAACTAGGAGTTTCAGATGTTTCAAATGCAATCAAAAAGCAGTGGCTTGCAACAGGCAGGAGTGAACATCAAAAACTAGGAGTGGTCCTTGGGGGAAACAGTTGGAAACAAGTCTCTTTTTTTTGCGTTGTTTGCGCCCGCAGCAATACAGCGCAGTACACTATCCCAGCAGCTCTGTGCACTCGAGTTGGTTTTCCACCACCGCTTTTGCCGAAAATGCACTCTCGGGAAACTCAGTCTTTTGTTGACTTGCGAGAGTTTGTTTGTTTGTTTTTGCGCTGAGTTTCAGGTGTGGTGCTTTCCTTTTTTGTTGCCAAATTGTCATCCAAAGGAGCAAATTCTCGAATTCAGAATATTTCGGAGCACTGAATAGCTGGTTCTGATTGAACGATTCCGATTCCGAAGATGTCTGAAATGGAGGGCTCCTTCAGCACCGAAGAGTTGAAAATTTCTAGATGTTTCAGGTGTGCAAGCCAGGAATCAATTTCTAGGAGTTTTACCTCAAACACTAGGAGTTTGAAAACTCTGTGACCCTCAAAAAACCGGTAGACTCCGGATTTTACGCTAGATTTCCATCTGGAAGATCCAGGGGGATGTCAAAAGGACCGAACTGTTTGGGGCCCAGGAAGGTGTAGGGAAACCTTTCGGTTCCTTTCGGTTCCCTTTCGGTTCGGTTCCTTTCGGTTCCTTGTGCGTGCCCAGGAACCATTGTATGGATTGAGGGCTGCAGCTATCCACTTTCAGTTTCCTCCGAGCTCGTTTCAGGTACTTTCTCGTGCCGTGTGCCTTCCCTCGAGCGCCAGTTGAGTTTATATGGGATGTGTGGAATCTTCACGGGGTCCTTTTGGTGAGGTAAGGGGGCATAGGAACCCAGTTTTGGGCTATGCCACTCGACTTGCCCAAAACTGGTTCACGTGCATTTTTCTTCCCATCCACAAAAACACACACCCCTTCCGTTCGGACTCGTGCTGAGGCAATCGCCGTGTTTGCCCTTGCCACAGCCTGTTCTGCTATCTGCCTTTTATGTTGCTACCGGCGGAAACAACTCCTGGAGACTGGGGCGAAGCTGTAATTTCAGCCGTATGGTTTTAGTTCAGGCGAAACGCCTAAGGCGGGGGGTTGGGAATGGCACCTTCCATCCACTGTGATAGGAAGGTGTAAGTGGAAGCCGTCCAACCTTTTCGCAGAAGCACGGGCATTTTGACTCAGCTTGGTCGAACATGAAGCGTTTGATACTGGAATGAAGCCCCCCGGAAGGGGGTCTCCTCCATCGGCCCATAGGACTCTTTTGCGACTCGGATTGGGGTGCCCACCCGAAATCCCCCCCCCCCCCCACCTGCTGAAGGAGTCAACGAGCATCACCGGATGCCGGAGGCAAGCACCTCTTATAAATACATTCATACTCTGGTCAACTGTGTACCCCACCCCTGCTCAGCCGGCCCCAATTTGGGGCGCACTACCCTAGCTACTCACTTCCTGAGTTGGTGGACTTTAAACTTTTTGGAAAGACCATTTTAGAGGTAAATAAGAAGTTCGCACTTTTTTGGCCAGTCAACTTGGAAAGTGAAGCTATGGCGCCGAAGACGAGTTATGGATGTGAGTGGAACCCAACAAAAGCTGGGATCTGGTTCCGTGTTTCCTTCCTGAAATCTAGACCGAAAAGTGTGCCACCAAACATTTTATGGGCCGAATGTTTGAAGCTTGGGATACACCGGTTGAGCGGGGTTAGTGGCATGACCTCGAAAGCCGTTGGCGTGATCTGCCACACTGCAGATATGCGTCCAAGCAAAGCTTTCGGGGCACTTCCAATGTGGGACGTCGCGTGTTCAAAACGCACGACCTTGGTTCCGATCTGATGTTGAGCCCCCGATCGTGCCGAAACATCGACCGGCCGTCAGCTTGCTAGCAGCTGATGCTGAGTTTGGTTTGAAATGTCCTTCTCTATGCCCACCTAATGCCTGTTTGAACTCTTTTGCCCAGAGGCTCCTGGGGCGTTCAATGGACAACCCGACCCTCCATTAGACATCGCGGAGGTGGTTGGGGGTCTCAAATCTAGGTTGCTTGAAGGCCCCAAATCAGTCGGGAGCCTGGGAACTGTCCTTGGCATCTTAGGGGAATGAGCTATGACCTAGTACCCTTTTCTTACGCTGGTTCTCAGCATAATGAGAGAATACCGCCACCATTCCCAAATTCTATCAACAGTTCAAATATTCCTGAGACTGTGTTCAAGATGCTGAGAGAAGTGGAATGAGAGCTAGTCTTTCCTGCAAAAAGAGAAGTATACCCTCCCACCAACTAACATGGAAGTGCAACAAGGCCCTTTCCAAGAGGAAAGTAGTCTTTCTAAAGGGGTCTGTGCACTTCCATGTTTGCTGGTGGGAGGGTACCAGTTAACCATAAAGATGTCTTTCCTGTTGTCAATTTCCTCTTTCAGGCTCAGGTTGATTTTATTGTACACTGTTGGCGTTTGTTTCTTGATATGAGCGGTCTGGTTGCGTAAATAGCCCAGGTTCACTGGCCCCAGGATGCCACAAATGGGTCATTGTTCCATGGTTTTGCAAGCACGTTTTAACCACGTTGGTGGAAACTCTGGGTGAATCACCCGAGGTCGAGCCAGGCATGAGAACCTGAGGGCTCCATGTTCACCTCGTCTGGAGGCTAAAATTTGATTTTTGCTGATTCGGAGCATTTTTGACAGTCGCAGGCTTTTGCCTTTGCAACAGAACCTGAGTCACGCGGCTCAGGACATTGTTTCGGGCATGTCTCCTTTGCTGCAAGCACCTTTTTGGTTGGGCTTGTGTGCAGACATGTAAACTCATACCTGTGACTCCATGGAGTTGAACATCATGCCTTTAGGATTGAACATGATTTGCAACCTCATGTGTTATTGGCTGGAGTTACATTTAGTCCTTGGGGCTTTAGTCTGCTGGAAACTCTTGGGCCGCGACATGTATGGGACCAGCCAGGCGAAGTGCTCTGAAGTCGAACTCACCCCCTCCAATGACAAACGGTTTTGAGTTCTTTGACACAACGGTCTTCTCCCCCCCCGGTCCTTCGGGAATCGTCAGCTGTATCGGAGTCAAGAAAAGCCCGTCGACAAAGACGCGTTCTGCGGCAAAGCTAGGTCCCCCAGCTAGGTGCCCTTTTACCGTTTCTTTTTTGGGGGAGGGTTCCCCCAAAATAGACCACATATTTTGTTTAGTACCCTTAGTACCCTTATTTTAACCTCTCTACTGGACCTAGAAAAGCTAAGACATGCTCGCCAAAGGCATCAGTCCGCGGGGACTTGAGTCCCGCTCGCCCGCCTTTTGGGGACGGGTTTCAATGGCGCGACAATAAGCATCGAAGCAGATCCGGCGAAGAGGCACCACGTGATCGATGTCGGCTTCGCCTTTGGGCTCAGTGTTTCCAAGACAATGTCAGAGCATTTACGGACAACAGGCTTGACTCACTTGCTTTCCCACAAGCTTGAATTCGAACACATTTCAAGGTCTCCTAACGTAAACCACTAGTATATGTTTCAGCGACATCCCGTGGCTTCGGCCGCGTATGGTTTATCTCCAGATACTAAGTGCCCCAAGTGGCTTACGTGCAGGGTAGTTCCCACTTAGAGTCCTGATCAACTGTGGCTGAACAAGTGGGGTGGTCATCGAATCACATCAACTCAATTGCCCCTTTACCTTACTTCTAACGACCCCGCCAAGGTGCACAACATTTTTTTCTCGCGATGTGGCTGTGGGTCAAAACCAATGGGATCCCATTTTGGGGTAGGTGCACCACCCATGCTAGTCTATTTTAGTGGGGATTGGGATGTTCACTGGGGGTGCGGGATTTTGACTCATGGCCATGTCATCAATCTGTCGCTGGGCAGTTAGCAGACCAATGCATCATCATTGTGTTGAAGTCTTGTTCGAGCATGGCACATCGTGTCTTTGCAAGCAATGCCGATCATTTGAGTTTTGGGGGTCGCGTATCGCGTGTGACAGTTGCACAGGCACACGGGGATTGCGCTGGGCAGGTTGCTGGGCAGGCAGCAAACATGCTTTGTGGAGGCGGAGGTTTGATTAATATACATGCTCCGATCGCTTTCACCAAGCCAAGCAGGTGTCTTAACGCGTACGAACGAAGCCCATTTGCCTGAACCCATGTAGCACCATTTTTTTCGCCAGGGGGGTTCTTCACTATCGCACAAGTCTCTTTTTCATTGGAGTTAAGCTTGTTTTTGTGGAGCTATACCCCCAAGTGGCTGGTGACTTGCAGAGAACAACCAACACTCAGATGCTGCGCAACGACATTACGCAAAGTGTCTGGCTGGTGCAATGTTGACTGACATATCAGGAATGCTGATAGAAGATTGCTCAGATTCAGCATTGAGACCTCTAGTGCTAAATATAGTCTTATGTTCAAAAGGAGACCGAACGCGCATGGGTATGTTTACTGTTTTCCGGACCGTTTTCAGCCCCGGCTTAGAAGTTGTCAGTTCAGATTCTTCTGGGCAACTTTGTGAGTGCACCCTTCCATTTGCTTAAGATTCTTGATGTTCATGTGTTGGTTTTAAAGGACATCTATCACTGGACATAGTTTTGCTTACTCCCAGAGCCTCTGGATTTTGTACATGTTAGTGATAGTCAAACAAATCAGATTGTTGGCCAATGCTCTGAGTTTGTGGTTCCGTCCCGGGGACAGAAACACAAACGCTGGCAGCTGTGAGCCCAACGAATGAGCCGAAAGACGGAGTTTGAATTGAGTGGTGTGTGCGTTTTAAGCCGGAGACTTGAGTTGTCCAGCGGGTTCGGAAAGCGAAAGGCACCATGCGGTTTCTTTCTTGTGGGTTCTCTTGATTTTAGTCAACGCTTAGGGAGACCGCGTCCGCCCAACCGAACCCACTGGGTAAGCACAGAAGGCACAGTCTTCCAGGCTGAAACAGACCTCCAGTGTTGTTTGTCATTGGTTTAGGATCGGGTTTCCTTTTAGAAACAACTAATTTTCGAGGTATGGGATGATTCCATGGTGGAATATGTATTGTTGCCACATTCTAGGAACCACGAGGACAAGAATTGCCGGGGCAATCAGCGACTCAGTGCGGTTGCTCCGACGAGAGCCTGCAAAGCAGGATGGAGCGATCGAACCCCAAAGCCAAACCTGTGGCGGTTGCGCTGACCTTACCAGCGACAAACATCGAACCCCACAAAACGAAGCATGTCAAAGGAGTCTCGATCCTGTTGGGGATTGCAGGGGCCGATGATTTCTGTGGTTTTGGGTTCCTTCACAAGCACCCAAGGCGTGGGGGAAGCATGCATATACGACACCCAAGCTCAAAGCCAAGAAGGTTGAAGGCGAAGGCTTTTCGGCGTTGGCTGGCTGAAAGTACTTGACATCAGGGTGATGCAATGAGAAGCTCTTCCCCCAATGACATTGATCCAGGCATCCGCTCACAGGTGCTAAGGGTCAGATCGTTTTGAAGTACACCGCTGGCGTTGGTTGCGACGCACAGAGGCTGAGAAGAGAATGAAGGAAATGGTGCCGTGCGCAAGCGTCAGAATGAACCGCGCAAACTCCACCCAAACTGTATTCGAGAGGAAACTGTTGAGCCCCCCTGTTGGGATTCGGTTGAATGTGCAGAGTACGGGAAGCGGATCATGTTGGCTTCCCTTGAGACATAGAATAGACATAGGCCAAATGGGATCCTTCGTCCGTCTCCCTTGTGGCTACCAGTTGAGTGGCTCCTTGAGAAGTCTGCAGTGAAGATTTCCTTCAAATTGGGGCGACCCAAGTAATGTATGTGTTGTGGTTAGTTTGCCCTGAAAATGCAACCCCAAAAGTGTATCCTCCAAAAAAGACAGACCCAAATTTATTCCTTGTTACTACAGACCCAAGGAAAATTGTTTTTTCCCAATCACAATACCGTTATGCTGACGACTGCGCCTTCAAAAAGAGTTCGGGGGAAAATCCTAAGGAGGAATGGTGGAAGAATGTGGAAGAGCCATGGGGGGAAATCCCTGTTAGTCATCATTTTCTTTGGTCCCACAAATTGTCTTGTTTGTATCTCTAGGGGTTTGTCTCACCCCCGGAAGGCCACAAAGGACACCAAGAGGAACTACCCACACCGGGAGGGACAGCCACCAGCAGCCTTGAGCTTTGAGGATGAAGGCAGAGACCAGCAAATCCACATTGAGCGTTTCGTATCTGACGGTCTATGCCGGCACATGCCGGCATGTTCAATTTGGAGCACAGTTTCGCCAAAAGAAAGCCCCAACTGGTTGCAGAGGTGTCTACTTGGGTGTTCAGCCAAGTTAATAGGTGATTGGTCACCCAGGTTATAACCTTATGAGTCCCCCGTTCGGTGGGGTTAACCTTGGGGGGTTGCACTCCAAGTGTGTCGAACTTATTATCTTGGCCAACCGTCCAAGTACGGGAATCAACCTTCCCGTGAAGTTGAATCATCAATCTTTGCGAAAGCAAGCCATTCCCCTGGCGGTTCACGGCTTTCCAGAAAGATTATGTTCCCTGGCAGTTGGGGCTAGGTTGCTTTTTTGAACGACCATGAACCTTCTTATTTGTCGGAGCATGATAGTTTCGCCGCCAAGTAGCTAAACAGATGTGCGGTGTGCAAGGTAATGCGAATTTCAGATTAATGCACCCCAGCTTACCAATAGGCGGGCTGTCCTGTTGTAGTGCGGGTTCATCAGTTTTGGAGGGTATATAGGATGGGGTCAATTATTTCAACTCGGGGATGGTTTCGCTACCCTAGGGACAGATCTGGTTCTATTCTCATTCCCTCACACGTAGCCATGGCGGTACATGCGGGCTGTCTGAAACGCATGGAGTGCTCGAAAAATAGGGGGGCTCTTGGGGCTTGCATTTGAACCCGCTAGATGGCTTTCCGCCCGCATTCCGAGCGCATAAGGTGCTGGAAGATGGCGAAGCTTGGGTTTGGTAGATAGCGGATTGACGTCATGTCGCTGGTGGGGAAAGAAGATCTTTTCCGCCTGGGAAAAGAGGGAGTCTACACCTTGGCCTTTCTTCCATTCGCTATGTTTACTTTCCTTTGTTGGTTTGGAAGGGAATCTATTACTGTTTTTGTTTGCAGGGGACTTGAGCAAATGGAAGTGTCATTGATCGTTTTCCACAAAGGTTGCACACTCCCTGAGTTCCTGGACTTGAACCGTGGGAAAACAACTCTCTCATCACCCTTTCTATGTCCGGATGTTTCGTCAGGATTCCATGAGATGTATCCATCGGCGGGTTGCTAGCCTTTCCACAAACACCAGGAGGATGTTGGTTGAGTTGGGCTCTTTGCTGGCTGGGGGTTCATACGGATGTTCTTTGGGTTTCCGTTACTGTAAGTTCCGTTAATTAGAGGGCCTTTGCCAATGTTTACCCCCCCCTGTGTGTGTGTGTGTGTGTTCATTGGAGCATTTTGTCGAGGGTACCTTTTCAGGCACAGACCGCCCTCTATATTTTGACACATACCCGCAAGAACCCACAACCCTTTCGGGCTTGTGGAGAGAATAGAGCAACATTCGGCGCCTTCCAAACGAGCTTCTGAGGTCTGAACAAACCGGGTATTTGTGTGCGATCTCTCAACGGAGTTGGTTTGCGAGCGCCTTACCCCACCAACCAGGTTTCAAGGGGTATGTGCACTTCATATTTGTTCGGAGATATGGCTGCAGTCACCAGTAGGTAAGTCCCCGGTAAGTCCATAAATGTTGGTCACTCTTATTGTCAAAGAGAGCAACATGGCCTGACTATGGTTGTCCGTTGAAGACCAACGTATTGCATGACATGTAGGGTCAGGCTTATGCAGAGTACGTTGGGCATATGCTTTGAGAACAATCTTTAGAAGGTGCTGCCTTGTGGCTTGGAGTATCCCTCACTTTAACTAGGTCCCACAGTAGTGCCCTTTGAACCTTGTTTGGGGGAAGGTTCCCTTACTAAAATAGACTACAGAAAGAAGGGTACCCTTATTCTAACCTCTCTACTGGAGGATCTGGTTAAAGATGGACTGACAAAAGTAAACTCCTTGTTCCTGAAAAAACGCACCTTAAAATGCGGCAAGCCCCTCTAGACGCGCCCCTCATCAAGAACAAGGAGTTCATTAGGGTACGTTAAAGCAATCGTGTTGAGTTTGCCTTTGGGGGTTGTGTCTCTTTTAACCGCCACTTGGATGGTATTTGTTGGGAATGTCACCGGTCTGGACCCAGTTCATCAATCAGGGGTCAATGTTGCTTGTGATTTTTGTTGATCCATACAGAGCCATAGGTGTCCTTTTTGGTTGGTTTGCTTAGAACATAGAGGGCCCTGGTTTAGGGTTTATTCCGTTTACCAGGGCCATCTATTTTTCCAAAAGGCCAACTATGTACAGAACATGTTCCTTCCTCCGAGGAAGTGGTGAGTGAGGCTTTGCGACACAGCGATGGACGCTCGCCCACTTTGAGAGGGGGGGGGAGGGGTACTGGAAACACGCTCTTTGAGGCTCTTATTTGGGCCCGGTCAAAAGCCCTCTCGACAAGTTTTCCTTCTGGCTCAGAAACAGGGGTACCCTCAAAAAGACGCACCACATTTTAACCAAAGCTTACATGCCCCCAGGACCAAAAGGCCTTCAAGTCTCTTTGCACATTGCGGGTTCCCTTGTGTTCTTGGCCTCAGATTTTAGAAAGCCAATGTCGGGTCTTTGGCGATTCACAGGCAAGCCTTTTGGACCAACCTTGCGGAATCAACTAAGAGGCTGATCCAAATCTGTCCATATATCAAGCTCTTGTTCAGATGGATTGCCCGTCAATCCGGCAACTGACAAAGCTCAAATCCAATTTTATCCTTACGGGCGAAACCCATGGTTGAACGTCTTGTGAATGGGTTCTTGGTAGAGGTCCCTGAGGTCCATGATGTTTGACCAGCCTTTTGGTCCGGCCAGTCTTTTGAAGGGGGTCCAACTGTATTGTAGGGGTACCACTTCTTTCTGGAAACGTCCGGCTTTTGAGAAGAACGATGGTTGAAAAGAATGGACAAGGAACCAACCCTTAGATGTTGGTTGTTTCCTGACCCAAAAGTTTCGCACCCTCGGCCGGGGTCTTTTTCAGGGGCCTTCAGACTTCAGGTCAGGTCTTCCTGCTGACGGTGGCGGGCTGCCCCAGCTGCCGCCAACAAGGCTCCTCCAGTCTGAAAGGCTGCCGCTGCCGCCTGTGCAGCGAGGAGAGGTTTCGAGGGGTACCTTCCATTTCCATGTCCATGTCCATTGCTAGGCTTCTTGCCTCACACAGTTTGACACGCTGCCCCAAAAGGGAGATGCCCAAATTGTGCACCTTCCCCATTCTTTCCAGGGATCCTTCTTTCTAGAAAACATCCAGAATCCCAGTGGAATACGGCTGGTTTTTGAAAAGAACGATGGTTGAAAGGAATGGACTTGGAATCAAGCCCTAGAAGATTGGTGAGTCGCAGGTCGTCCAACTCAACCCCAACGTCGGGCCGTGGCCCAACTTTGTGGTGAGTTGGTTCCCAAATTTCTATGACCAGACCCGATTGGGGAACGCATTGTTCTTGACTCGGCCCCGGGGAAAACAGGCTTCTTCTTTCTTTTGAGTTTATGCTGCAGTAGTGCCCTTTTGCCCCTTCTTTGGGGGTTCCCTTACTAAAGTAGACTACAGAAAAAAGAAGGCACCCTTGTTCTAACCTCTCTACCGGAGGACCTAGTCTTGTCGCTTTTAAATATCGCTTTTATATATCTAGGATTTTGGGGGCGGCATGTTTAGCAAATGTCGAAAGAGGCGGTCCTTCTCTTCCTTGCGCTATGGTTTGTTCTCGTCGAACCTCCACGTTTCGAGGACATGGACTCTTTTTTTGCTTGGTTCCAAAAAAAAAACATAGTCCAGAATAACATCCACCACAGGGATCATAACGAGAATTCACACCCAAAATGGGTATGTGTCTCAATACGGAACTGGAACCCCCAGCCCCCAAATTAGTCTTTGGTGCATTTTGCTTGGATGTTAGGACTTTAACTTTGTGGGAACTAATGGGTTTTCCATGAAACCACTAAAAGTTAAACTTTTAGCAGGGGATCAGAAAGCAGCCGAGTAGTGGTTTGTTGGTTTTCCCCCCAAACCCACGTTTTGAACCGCCAGGAGCGCCCTGGCCTGGTGGACTACTATGGCATCTGCCAGGCGCAACGGTGGGAGCTCGCCTAACGGAAGGCGCCAGTCTTTCAGGATTGGGGTTGCCATGGGCGACCCTCGTTTTGGTGTCATGGCAGTATTCTAGGGTTGGTTCCTTGTCCATTCCTTTCAACCATCGTTCTTTTCAAAAACCAGCTGTTTCCCCTGGGGTTCAGATGGTTTTCTAGAAAGAAGGAACCCTGGAAAGAATGGGGAAGTGTCCGCTAGAAGTATGGGACATTCAGGTAACTTGTTGCTGGCTTGAATTGGCTTGGGGATTTGAAGCCCTGGTTCTTGATGACATCCAAATCCAGGTGGAGAGGGTCGGATTTGGCGCAGATTGGCTTCCCTTCCGTTAAAAAGTACTGGGCTCCTTGCGAACGTGCTTGGAGGGTTTCGGCGAAGCGGATCCAATCGACCTTTTGGCCTTTTTGGTTTCCCAGATTGGGTCCATATTTTCGGAGGGTTCCAAAAGGATAATTATATTTCTCGGTCCTTTGAGCAACTGAGGATAGTTTATAGGCTTTTCGACCCAAACATGCAAACCCGTTTGGATGAGAAGAGTGAGGATGCTTGCCTTTTACTGGTTCTAATCATGAAGTGGAGCCCGATTCGCGCACCTGGAGTCTGCATGATCCTTTTAGTATAAGATCATCTACCTCCAAATAGGGGGTCATGACCCCAGTTTTTGAGGATTCGTGAAATGGATGCTATTCGGCATCCATCGCTACGAATTACCATGAGCTCGTTTGGGGCTCAAACCCTTACAAGGGGAGCCCGGGGAGGCCCTAATTCTACGACGTAAATCGCCTGTGGAGTCGGGCTCCAGCGCTGATGTCCGCTAAGCCTCGCGAACGTGGCCTTGCTTTCCTTTCCCTTCCCAAGGAAGGCAGCTGGGACAGTCACCTTAAGCACGTGGCTCGTTCCATTGTCAGCTGTGAGGAGGAGTCTTGCTGTAGGCTAATGCGCGCTGGGGGAACATGTGTGCAACGACCTCTCACCAGAACGCGCAAGTTGCGCCCTCCGTCTGAAGAGAGCTTGGGAGGGTACCCTTTCAGGGTTCGGCCAACGTGCGATGCGTGTGGCTTTTGTCCGCGAAACTAGCAGAGGGTGCGCGCAAGGGCAGGGCATGTCTATCTGCAGCCCTGCTGCTTTCCTTCATTTTCCTTTTCGCCAGCAGGTTGGCCTTTTGCGGGGGGTCTGATCGGTCAAGCCTTGGGGCCAGCAAGAACGGCCGCGGCAGGCGTGTGGCAAGTGCGGCGGCCACGACTCCAAGTGCCCGTTCTGCGTGCAGGTGGGAGATGGGTTTCTGTTTAGCAGGTTCGCGCTTTAGAGCAATCTGAGGAGGGGTATTCCTGAAGAGCAGCACGCGCGAAAGGAAACGGACAAGCCAACCAGGCACAGATCAGCGTTGCAGTGCTGAGGTGTTCCATTGCAACTGATCATTGCCATGTTTGGGTGCGGCGTGAGAGAGAAGTGTCCTTTGCTTAGTTGGCTTAAACCCCCGACTTCTGGAAGATTCGCAGCCCAACTTCTATAGGCTCTATCAGATCCGAACCCGAAAACCACCGCAGAAGAAAGCCCAACCCGTTGTAGCCCAATCCGAAGTTTTCAGAAGGGAATCAGGAGGGGAGTGGGGAAGGAAGTAGTCGGGATTTGCTTCAAGGCCACGAGTTCAGGGTAATCCACGCATTCCTACTGTGGGTGGACGAAATCCTGCACCACCCAAGAACCCCTAGAATGATGATTTCCCTATAAACGCCAACAAACAATTGCTTCCCATGGTTTCAAAATGGTGCAGGATGTTGTCCATCCACAGTAAGTCAACCTTTGCGTCTTCTGGACCTTGGCCATCACAAAGAGACGCTTCAAGTATCCTACCCAGTGCTGGCCTTTCCCGGTAAAGCAGGGAGCCAATGGAACCGCCCTTTCAAAAGGTGGAAAATGGCAGGTTGCCTACAACAGTGGCTGGCCGGGTGAGATTTCCAGCTGAATGGCCCGGCAATGCTTGGTTTCATTTAAGCTTCACTCAACACAGACAAACAAAAACACATACACCCATGTGTGTCCCCCAAGTGGGTTCGATCGCTTCCCTTTGAAAGCAACCCAAAGGGGTACCCAGCCTCCCAAAAACAAGCTTATGCACTTAGATGTTTGCCTAATTATACAAACAGAGAGCCATATCAACACCAATGGTACCATTTTGGGGTAGGTGCACCACCCATTTTAGAACCTATTTTAGTGGATTTTGGGATGTTCACTGGGAGAACGGGGTTTTGGCCCATGGCCACATGCAAACTTTAAAATGGAAGGCCTAGCTGTTGGAATTTTGCGGAGGCAAACCATGTTTTTGTTGTTCCAAAAACAACAGTCGGCCATATTGTATCAAAATTGGAGCCCGGAAGTGGTGGTTTTTCCATATCGGGGCCACAGGTCTTCCCGAGCCTCTGCGCGCTGGACTGCCACGTGCGCTTCGTGCACGGCGACCGCCGCTTCGGCGCTTTTTTGGGGGCTGGGGCCGGGGGGGGGGGGTTGGGGGCGTTGGGGGCTCTGGTCTTTGAAAGCAATGTCTATGTTTTTCTCAACTGGGTGTCTCGCCTCAGGTAAGAAAATACAGCGTTCCTCAAAGCTTTCAGCTGTTTGATGATATTCACGTACCCAGGCAACCATCTACATTTTCCAAAAGGGATGACGACCCAACTTAGTAGTTGATATCCCGGCGAAGACGTTAACAACGTCTGGGAACATCAGCCACTAAGTTGGGTCATCCATTTGTCGACCACAAGGCGGGACTGGCTGGTTACTTAGAAGGGAACCCGACGAATCTCCCAAGAATTGCGTTGGATGAGGGACCATAGGTGTACCTGCCCCGGTGTTTCATATACTGCAGAAACGTCACCCGCAAGCGCGATTTATGCCCTGAGAAGACTCTAGCCATTGAACCTCCAAGATGCAGATGTTGGATGTGCTTAGAGCCAGGGCAGACCGCACATCGAGGAGGTGAGAATTTTCAAGCTTGACGCGGCCTGCGTGGGTCGCATTATTGGGAGAGGAGGCTCCACCATTCAAGGCCTTCAATCCAAGTTCCCGGGCACGTTCATAGTGCTAGATTCACAGCGCAGTATACTTATCCTCCTTGGTGCGCAAAACAGCAATGCAACAGCAGAGGCAGAGCTTTTGACGATGGTGCCAGGACAGCTTCATCAGATGGATCTGCCTGGTGAGATCAAGGTTGTTCTGCATTGCAGCGCGAAGACCAGCGGGGTGCAAACCTCCGGGGCGACTTTTCTCCTTCAAAGCATAAAAAGGTCTGCGGGAATCGGTTCATCCGCATGGTCAACGTGTGAAGTGCACATCTCATGCACCCCCCCTTGGCACTTTGTGCCAACAGCCAAAATGTATGGCGTCGAGCATCTTATCGCTCTCAGCCACCTTGCGCTCCTTGGCGCCAGCTCAAGACCCCACCTCCAGCTTCTTGAAGATCGTGAAACCCACGAACTCCCTCAGGCCAGACCGCGACCCCACCGTGTAGTCGCCGCCCAGCACGAAGACAGGCCCTGACGTCCTCATCACCGTGATCCTTTCCGGCCCAATCTTCTCCCTCGGCATGTGGCCCCTCCGTGGGTCAAACTCCGTGACCCTCCTTCTGCAGTGCATCTTGATGTAGTAGCCGCCCTTCTCCAACCAGCGGTCTTCCGTCCCCACCGGCTCCTTCACGATCCCCGGGAAGATCTTCTTCACATCCTCCCAGACCACTGTCTCATCCTCATCCAAGGAAACCTTCCACTCCGCCGCAGAACTCTTCTCCGGCGCCAACCCGGGCTGCCTCACATCTCCACCTCCAACTTTCCACCCTGCATAACTACTGCTGCCCGGCCTTCCTCCTCCTTCTGTGCTCCGTTCCTGCCCTTCTTCGGAGCTCTCTCTGTCTGCCCTTTTCTCAAGCAACCTCTGCCTTGCCCTCTCCTTACCACCCTGCATAGTCTTCACCTTCACTCCACCTCCGGTAGTTGACATACTCCCGCAATCCTCCCCCTTCTGCAGGTTCCGCACCGCGCCTACTGCCCTTCTCGCACTCCACTTCAGCGCCTCCCACGCGGCCACCACCGCCACCAGAAGCGCCGTCCAAAACAGAAGCTCCTCCCGGGAAGCCTCCTCATCCTCCATGTCCGCTGCATCAGCCAGCATAATGCACGTGATGCCCGTCAAGACCTTCAGGCCTCGCTCATGCTCGATACTGTGCACCGCCCTCACCTTGGCCGCGTTCCCCTCCCCGACCTTCACAAGGTCCTCATCCTTCTCCGGGATCGCGTCGTTCTCGCCCATCTTCATACCCATCATCTCGGCCAGTGCTCTCAAGCGAGAGCTTCCCAAGGCCTTGGTACCGATGTCCGCCAACATCGTCTCGCCCGGCAAGTGCTGCAGCGCCCAGAAGCCATTCTCAAATCTCTCCCTGGCCGACCTGGCCCGGATCTTCAGTGGCCTCGTCCTCCATGACCCACCTGGGCCCTGCAGTAGCGTGACCGCTGCCGCATTGTCCTGCATCATCACCAGCTTCAACGACTTCAGCTGGTCCCGATCGATGCCCGCCCTGTCCCACACCGATGCGACCTTCCTGTCCTCCAGGTCGGCGATGATCTCCGCCCAGGCTTCCCCTTGCAGCACCCCCTCCATGGCTGCCAACAACTCAGCCTCCGCGGTCGATCTTGCCACAAACGGCTGCCTCGTGCTCGTCCAATGGATTGGGCAGCCACCATAACATACGATGACCCCCTGCTGCGAGCGGCCTCCATCCGGCCCGAAACCTGCGTCCGCATAGACCTCCACCGTGTTCATGCCCCTCTCATACACGTACTCCCCATTCTCCCCGTGGCCCTCCGCCGCGGCACCGAACTCCAACTTCCACTCCATCGTCTTCTTGAGGAAGCCCAGCAGGTAGATTCCCATGTCATAGGCCCGCCTCGCCTGCCGCGCAATCAGCTGGCTGATGCGATTCACGCCATAGCTGATGTCTGGTCTCGTCCGGGTCGCCCATAGCAACTCTCCCGACAGCGTCTGTGCTCTCCGGACCATCTCCGTGTCCTGCTCCTCGTCCTCCCCGTCCTTCTCGATCTCCTTCGGTACCGGGATGAGCTTCTCCTTCACCTCACTCCCGTACCGGTTGATCACATCCTTGATGTAATCCTCCTGTCCCACGAGGATTTCTCCACCTCCTCCTGGTTTCACCATCACCTCCACCCCGCAGAACTTCAACGCCTTTTCGGTATTGGCCCACTCCAGGTCCGTGGCGTCCCACTCCTTTTTGATGTGACCCGCCATCACCTCCACGATGCTCTGCTCCCCGATGATCATCATGTCGTCCACGTAGCAGCAGATGAACCCCACCGTGGTCTTTCCCAATCTGATCTTCCACAGATTCTCATCGGCAAAGGCCTGCTGCAATACCAGCACCTGTCCCCCACCGATGTCCACTTTCCACCTCCTGAGGGTATCATCCCGGTGCGCCCCCCAATCGGCTGGTGAAGCCCTCAGCCCGTAGAGCGCCTTCGTGACCTCCCACATGACGCCCGGCTCCACCACCTTCGCATCGATGAGGATCCTCGGCGGTCTCACTACCACCCGATGGGACGACCTCCTCGGGGCGTTCAAGAACGCCGTTCTGATGTCTAAGCTGCCCACCGACCATCTCATAGCCGCCGCCTTTCGGAGCAGCGCCCGAACCGTGCCAGCCTCCACGCCGGATGCGTACACGTCAGCCCCTCCTTCCACCTCTTCCTGGATTTGGTTGCCGCAGACAACCGCGCGGCACTTCCGCCTCCCATCACCTGACTTGCGGGTGAACACTGCCTTTCCCGGCGCTCTTTGCACCGCCTCACCTTCTCTCTCCCATCTATCCACCTCTTCTTCTCTCACCTCTCGTATGGCTGTCTTCTCCAGCAACGCACCGACCTCCTTCTTCATCGTCGGCACCCACAGCTCCATCTCTCTCCTCACCTGCTCCAGCCCGATAATCTTCGTCTGGAGGAACATCTCCTCTTCCGCCACCACATCCATCGCCCTCAGTCCTGCCTTTGGGCGCTCCTCGCGGGTGACCTCCACCATCTCCTCTTCCGTGCAGCTCTGCTGGATGTCTAACCTTCCCAGCACCTCAGCCCACTCCTCTCCGGTGCCCCCCATCTCCAAGTCATCCATGACCAACTCCAGGCACCGATCCTTCTCTCTCGACCACACCACCTGTCTTTTTGCCATCGCCTCGATCCAGTCCTTCCCGACCCCTACCCACTCCGGGTCCAAGGACACCTCCACCTGCTCCTCACTTCCTTCGACCTTACCGATTCTCGGCTCCTCCTCAGCTCCTCCAGCCTCCTCATCTCTCTGCTTTCCTCGCAGCCTCCTTCTCCTGGTCCACAGCTCACCCACCACCGGGATGTCCACCTTCTGGTCCCTCGGCTCCGGCACAACCTGCGACACCGTGTAGATGCTCCCCCCTTGATCCATCACCCTCAAACCGAAGGTCATGTCCGGGCACGGCCCCACATAGGTGGCGTTCTGCGTGATCGCCTCCCAAGCCTCTCTCTTCCATCTCCTCTTCTTCACCACCACCTTTTGACCGAAGACCGGCAGCTGCAGCTGTGGAGAACCCATCTCTCGCATGATCTTCCGGTTCCTGATCTCCACCGCTTGCAACGCTGCCCCATGCCACAAATTGGCGTTGGCCCCCGCCGCCAGCAGCAGCGCCCGTGCTTTCCGCTTCACCCAGCCAACCGCTGCCTCCGCCCGGCCATTGGCTTGCGGCTCATCTGGGCTTGACAACGTCTTGTACAGCCCATGACTCACCGCCCACCTCCTCAACGCTGTCGACACCAGCTCCCGTCCTCGATCAGAATGAAGTCTCGTCACCTCGAAACCCCACCACCGAAGCTTGGCAACCATCGACTGCGTAGCCGCAATCACCTCCGCTGCTCTCCTGGTCTTCAGCGGCTCCACCAACATGATGGTCCTTGTGACCATACCTTCCAGCCCCCCCGGAGCTGGATGCTCTTCTTCTCTTCTCTCGTCCTCCTCACCTTCTACCCTCACGGCTCCTCTCTCCTCACCTTCTACCCTCACGGCTCCTCTCTCCTCACCTTCTACCCTCACCTCTCTATCCTCACCTTCTATCCTCAAGGCTCCTTCCTCATCAAACATCTCCTCAAATGGGTCCTCACTCGGGTCTTCCCCTTCTTCCCTGGCTTCCTTCTCCACCTCATCTTCCTTGGCCATGTTCTCCGCCACCGCCGTGACGTACGACCCCACCAACAGATAGCGATGCCCCTCCTTAGACGTCTTGAACGGGCCCGTCACGTCGATGGCCAAAGTGGCCAAGGCCGGGTGACTCCTCTTCCGATGGCTCCTTCCTCTGAGTCCCCCCTGGATGCAGGCCCTGCAGTCTCGGCGAAACGGGGTATGGCCATTCTCGACGTGGCTCTTCCACATCTCCTCTGCCGATGCCTTTGCCATTCTTGCCGCTGCCACCACCTCCCTTTTGATCGCCTCGTCCAACGCCGCCACCAACCCCGGCGCCCATTCTGCCCAGCTGCTGGATTCGCGGTTCCCCGCTCCTCCAACTCCAGGTCCTCTCATGCCGTCCAGCTGCCGTAGGTCCTTGATACTGGTCAACAGCATCGTCGGCTTCCTCTTTATGTGGCCCATCGCACCCTGGTCGAACTTCACCCTGATGAGTCCCAGCACCTCCTCCATCGCCGCGACCTCCGGCCAATCCCAGATCGAAGGCGGTTCGCCCCCCCGGGCCTTGGCCCTCTCCCACTCCTCTTCACTGACAAAGCTCCTCGGGTCCTCCGGGTGCTCCTTGACCATCCATGCCTTCCGACCCACCAGCTCCCGGCCACCATTCGCCAGCACCGCCAGGATCCACATGCGCAGCATCAAGACGCTGTCGCCCTCCACTTTCTTTGCTTCCACCCCGCTCAGCTCCTCATAGCCAAACCGCTCTTCTCCTCTTCCTCGGACCGGATAAGGGCCAGGCTCAAAGTGCCGGCAGTAGGAATACGTCCGACACGGCGGTCCACCCATGACCCCCTCCGTCCTTCCCTCCGCCGCCAAACCAGCCAGGTACCCGAAGGTGTCCTCCTCAAGCAAATCCTGGCCCGACAGGATGTCCACCGCAATGATCTCCCTGTCCCACTGCCCGTAGTTGAACTTCTTCGCACTCTTTCCGGCGAAGAGATGCAGGATCAACCCTGTCGCCTTGGCATGCCTCCTCCTCGCCGCCCGGTTCCAGGCGATTCCCCTTCCTTCTCCTGTGCCCAGGGCCCTCTCCAGCAGCGCCACCGGCACCTCCGGGAAGAGCTGCTCGAACTCCCCCTTCACCTTCTCCATCTCTCCTTTCTTCCACGCCTCCGCCACCCTGCCGCACAGGCCCTTCTTGACGTCCGGCTTCCTCATGCTCTTGGTCGCCGCTGTCGCCGCCCTCCTGAGCAACCCCTTGTTGAACTCCTCCAGTTCCTCCACCAACCTCAGAGCCACCTCCGTCGGGACTTCCGGGCAAAACTGCCTCATCCTCACCGGCAACGGGCCTCGGCTCGCATGCTCGATGCAGCAGATACCCTCCTCCCAGCGGATCCTGTAGCCCAGCAGGTACAACGCTCCAAGCGGCACAATGACCTGCGTGGCTTCCTTGCAGATCAAAGTGTGACCCTCCGTCATCTGCATCGCCACCTCCCGGCCGTCCGCAAGCTCCACCATGCGGTCCTCCCCTGTCTCCCCCTTCCGCGCTTGCCTGAGCGCATGCGTGGCCCCTCCATCAAGAAGCCCCCAACTTTGGCACTCCCCGATCTTTGACAGCTTCGCCGCCTTGAGCTTCTTCATCCTGAGGCTCTTCAACAGCTGCGTCGCCTCTGCCATCAGCTTGTCCTTCCCACCGGTCTCCTCAACAACGACCTCCTCCATTTCTTCTTCCACCACCGGTTCCGCCGCATGGCTCTTTCCTCCAGCAGCCTTCCTCACCGCCCCCTTATTTCCCGGCGGTGTTCCGGCTCTCCTCTTGGCTCCTTCGCCCCCTCCAGCCGCAGCTTGACCTCCTCCCGGGCCACCTTGGGGCCCAGGCCGCGGGCACTCCGCTTTGCGATGCTCCAAACTCCCACAGTTCCAGCACCGCTCCTTTTGCCGATCCAGGCTGTCCCACACATGGGCAAACTTGCAGTTCTTGCCAAACCTGCACCCCGCGTCGGTCGCGTACCATTTGCACGCCCTCGACAAATCCACCACCCTCGGCTTCCCGGGAGTCCCACCACCACTCGATGGCTTCCAGGGTCCAGCCTCCTCCTTTCCTGCACCACCCATCGCCTTCACCTTGGGAGCGGTCTCCTTGCCGCCCTTGGCCAACTCCGCCGTCTCGGACTCCGCTTGGAGGTACTCCGCGAAGCTCTCCACCGCTTCCTGAGTCGGCCTCGTATCCAGGTTCAGCTCCGCTCTCACCGTGGACATTCGGTAGCTGCTCTGCTGATCCAGCTTCGACAGAGCCGCAGCGAACTTGTCCAGGGCCGACACCAACAACGTGGCATCCGGCAACGCCACTCCCAGCTCCAGCGCCCGTTTCCTCCAGTGCCTCCACGACCTCAGCTGCTTAGCTACCTCCGAAGCGTTCCCGCCCTTGGTGTCCAGCAGCGCGTTCAGGATCTGCTGCCTTTCAGAGGCTCCTCCTGGCTGGTACAAGATGTACAGGCGATAGATGATGTTCACCATGCTCAACTGCCTGTTGGCCACCAGCTCCTTCTTTACGCTCTCCGGGAGCGCCTTGAGGACCATGGCCACCCCTCTCTGCTCAGTGCGAGGCAAGTCCATGCAGACCAGCGGCAGCTCCGGCTTGATGCGCAGTCTCTGCAACGGGCTCGCCACCAACCACTCCGCGTAGGCCTCCTTCGCACTAGCGCACACCTCCTCCCACCACATCGCGCTGTAGGTCGAAATGTCCTTCATGTAGTGGTCGATCGTGGCCATCCAGTCCCCAAAGGTCAGCGGGCTTCCGTCGCCCACCAGCTCCGGCAGATCCGTAGCCCGTCCAGTCTCGTTGGGCATCTCCTTGACCTCCGGCCGACTCTTTGGCTTCTGCTGTAGCAGGGGCGCCACTGGAATTGCTGGCTTCCCTTCCTCGGGTTTCCGTGCCTCACCACCGTCCTTGGAAGTCGACCTCGACCTTGTCCACCTCGGTCTGCTTGCCGCCGGCTTCTCCTCCCTTGACGTGGACCTCGAGCGCCCCCATGCCGGCTTGTAACTCACCCCGTCCATGACCCAACCGTTTTCTGGGTTTGGCCATTCATGATCATAAGGGGGTGGATCCTGCGGCACCCTGGTGCCACCCGGCGTCATCTCCAGCTTTTGCCTCTTGGATCGAATTCCCGGAGGCGGTGGTGGGGGGGTTTCCGGCCTCGGTGGCTGCGGCTCCTCCTCTTGCTGCGGCGTGTGAAATTGCTGAGGCCGTTGTTCCAGCACCGTGATCTGGTCCGTCAAGAGCTCCACATGCTTCTCAGCCTGCCGCGCCCGTGATTCCCACAGCTCCGCCATCCTCCGGTTCTGCTCGGCCTCCGCTTCCACCACAATCTTCTCCAGCTCCAGTCGCTCCACCTTATGTCGCAGCTCATTCCGTTGCCGCAACGCCTCAGCCAGGTTCATATTGACCGCACCGTACTCCTCGATCATCACCCTGCTGAGTTCCCCCTCCAGACGGTCCTCAGGTGTGGCTGGCCTTCCCTTGTCTCCTGCGCTTCCGGCGCCATCCCAATCCTCTCCGCCTCCACCTGAAGGCCCCTTGTTCCGCCCGCCCTCCTCCGGCGGACCCTCTCCTCCGATCCGTCTCAGATCCCTCTTGACCGCCTGCAAGGCCAACTCCCTTTTCTCATCCGCCAACCGCTCCTCCGGCGACATGAAGGCCCTGGCCCGATTCCTCTTCGCGGCTGCTTCTCCCTCCGCAGCCTTCAAAGGTGTCCTGACCGGCTCCTCCTCATCACCTGACTCCGGGACCGGTGGCAGTCCTTCCGGCCTCGCTTCACGAAGCCTCACCTCCTCCTGCACCCTCTTGGACCAAAAGGGATTTACCTCCGCTCCTGCCTTCGGGCCATCACCGGCCCTTTCCATAGAGCCCGCTCTCCTAGATGCCGAAGGGCTCGACCTCGTGGTACTCCCTGGCTTCGCAGATGCCATAGAGCTCTGCGCTGAAGCGCTCCTTTGCCTAGAGGCCGTAGAGCTCGATTCTCTCTCCACCAAAGGCTCATCATCCATGCCCGGCCTGAGGGCCCTCGGTGACGTCTCCCTCGTCCTCGATGAGCTCCTCGCCGATCTTGCCGTTGATGCCTCCCTGGTGGATGCACGGCCATCTGCCGAGTGAACCTCCAGGGCGTCATCACCCTCCATCGGCTCACCCATCTCAGGATCTTCTCCCTCGTCCGCCACCAGCTCGCCCCCGGCCAGTGCCCGGCTCTCCTCGACTTCCCCGCCAGGGCTTACCTGGCCGGACCGTCGCCGCCTCATCACCTCCATGTGCGCGAGCGGCTTGGGCTCATAACCTGCAAACCTCCGGGGCGACTTTTCTCCTTCAAAGCATAAAAAGGTCTGCGGGAATCGGTTCATCCGCATGGTCAACGTGTGAAGTGCACATCTCATGCACGGGGCTTCATCAACCCGCCGCGCGCAGGAGGCCCACTCGGCAGGCCATTGCGTCTTTGGCGATGAGGGCGGCCTCTACGGGATGGATCACGTGGATCGCAAAGATGCCATAGAGCGCATCAAGTCAGTGGTCAGATTCTGGGACAAAGTGTTCGTGGTTCAGGGTCTTCAAGTAGCCAGAGATGGCAATTACCCAGTGCGATTTGCACTTGTGGGCACTCCTCAGGATGTTTTCCATGCTCAGGAGGGGCTCGCGCGTCGAGGAATCTATCTTTGGCATCACTACAGCATGGATGTCATAGGACTTAGTGAGCCCTTGCGGGCACAGTTTTTTGATTCCGTGTATCTCTCACGGCCTGTCGTGATTCCAAGCTCTGTTGGAGGGCAGTTTCTGCGCCTTGAAAACGAAGAAATTAGCAGGCTGCCAGATGTCATGCTAGCCCTTGGCCGGCTGGTGCAATATTAACGCACGCCACCGCGCGGATGGAAGACTTCAGCTATGGCTGGAAAAAATGCCCGTGGTGGGAAGTCGGTGGAAGAGCCTTTGTGTCCCATGGTCTTTTGGGGTCAAAGGCCCTCTCATATGTAAGATCCTGGGAACTGTGGTCTCCAAGGCTATTTCCGTTGTCTGCTAAACTGTTTATTATGTTGGTATATGTTTATATCCCAATCGCCAAGGCTGTATCATAGCCATATGTTTTTGGACTAAAAAAGGGAAATCATCAGAACATATCCGTTTTCCACCTACCCCAGATGTGGGCCAAGGTGAACGGCTCATGTTTTCCGAAAGGACGCCCATGGGCACGCGCATCCCAGGTGAATCCTCAGAGTGGCAGACTTCTCGCCTGGAGGACCGACCCATTGGTACTCCTTTCGACCGATTCGTTGTATTTTTTGTGTTGTCACCCCCCGGCAGGGACACCCTGAGAGTAACTAGGTAATAATCGGTTACGTGGAGTCGTTCCCAATTTTCGTCCAACATGAGCGCTACCGCAAACCGATTGTTGCTAAGAATCATCCATACTGTGGATGGACGAAATCCTGCACCACCTAAGAAACCCTGGAATGCTGTGATTCCCCCATAAATTCCAACAATGGTCTCAACCATTCTTTCAGAAATCGTGGCGCGATGTCTGGAATTTTCAACCGTCAGTAGCTCCAACACGCGCAGGACTACATCAAGACCCGCACCCAGCCTGGGGCGCGCCGTGCCGCATACCCGGAGCCCGCAGCCCAGGGATAGAGCCAACGGGCTGAGGCGGAGGGGCGTTGATGACACGTTTGGCCAAGTTGCCTTGGCTCCCAGCCATCCGGTTCCTTAGCTTTTTTGATCTTGTTAGCTGGTTTAGTGGTAGTTTCCATTTAACCCACTAAAAGTCAAACTTGTAGCAGGGGATCTGAGGTCCCATAAAGAGAGGGGCACATGAAAATTAGCCAATAATTAGATGAAAGGACGGGGGAACATGAATGGATGACCAATTCTCCTTTTCATGATCCATGGTCTTGGGACTCGCGAATGAGGAGAGCCATCATATGAAAGCAGAAAGGTTCCCAAGAAGCATATCCTGTTCACCCATGCACTCTCCGCTCTCTTTATCATTGACAGCGGAGACGCTGAATGGTTAGAGGCGGGAAGAAGCTTAGACAGTTAGCCCTCCTCCCTTTTCTACGTTTGACGTTTTGGGATAGCGAAGAGACTCCAGAATACGATTGCGTGTCTAATGTAAAATGAAATGCAAGGGAATGGACAGATATTTCTCACTCATTCCCTCACTCCATCCTGTCCTTGCGGTAATTCTTGATGAGATACAAGATAGAAAGGAAGGCTCACACGCCATTCTTTCGTGGAGTGATGTTTAAAGACTTGTTCAAAGCGGAGCCGCAGATGACTCAAAATAAATGCACGTGGGTGTCATGTTTAACTGGGGACCCTCTGCTAAACATCATGCAGCTTGGGATTTGTGTCCACCAGCCACGTAGGACGGGTTCCTCGTTTTACAACATATTGCGTTCTCAAACAGCTTGCCGTCGCAAGAGCTGGCGTTCGAGGCAAGGGACGTTTATGGAGGCGAGGAACGGCGGCTTGCTGAGGACGGCTGTCTCATGCCATGGGGTCTGGGGGTTGACCACGAGGTCCATGGGATGACCAGCACCGAAAATGATGACTCTCACAAACTGAAGAAGTTGCAAACAAGCCCTGAAAGGGGCTGTCCCGGTCGCCTTTATTCTTCACTCCGTGAGTGCCTGGACTTTATGCACTTTTTGGGAAGACATGTTTTTGCTGTAACTATGCAGTTAGTTGTTGTTGTTTCAATCCTCACAGGGAGTGAACTTCCAATTTAATCTCTTCTTTTCCAGTTAACTGATATCATGGTGTGGGTATGTGTCAAATAAGGGGGACCCCATATTAGACACCCCAAAAAATGTGTTGTTCTCTTAGATTTCCCTTTAAACCAAGGTGAAACCAAGGGTTCCATGCAGCATGACACTCTGCAGGAGTGCAGTGAGCAATGTGTTTATCGAAAAGGCTGCATTGCTTCTTCTGTGAACTGTCTGGGGGGACGCCCTTGTGGCCAGCAACCAGACGGACTCCAGTTTTGTTTTTGAGGGCACCCTTGCCATGCTTTTCTTGGGAGGGTGCCCCTTGGGTTGATTGATGGGAAACCAAAACGGCAAATCCATCGAGGTCCAGCTCCCTTTGAAACAAACCCAGTTGCCAGCCATGCCCAAGGAAGTGCGTGACGAGTGCGCGGAACGTCAATTTCTGCTGAGATCCGATCCCTGCTATTTCGGGTAAATCCTCTTGGCCGGGTTTAAGGGATAGATCACAAAAGGACCAGGGGACCATCTACCCACAAAGCAGAAAGGAGCTGTGTCCATTGTGGGTGCTTTGTGGATCTGAAACATTGCAACTCGTTTACCTCAGAGCAAAACCAGCTAAAAGTGGTATAGTCGATTTGTGCATGCCAAGCGTGTTCCAACAAAAATGCTCAACCTGAAATGTGAACCTCGTGTTTCCAGGTTCTCTGGACACGTGAGCCGATTCGTTTGCGTTTCTCGGCTTGCAGGACAGTCGAGGCCTGAGGCACAGTCAACGCCAAAGTGCAAGACTGGGATGAGGGTCCGACTGCATTGAGACTTGCGCGTTGCAATGTCTAAATGAGCTGGCCGTGCCTGCTCAAATTAGATTAGGACCGAAATGCACAGGCGCCAGCTTGGCCGTCAGAAGATTGGTGGGAGTTGTCTCGCACGTGACCTTTTACCTCGTCACCTTGTCGCGCATTCCCCTAAGAACTACCAAAACACAGAAGCTTGGCACTTTTGCTGCCCTTCCAGCGAGTGTATCGGTCAATCGGTCAATCTTGAGGCCCGGTGCATATCTTCCATGCTGGCGGTCATTTGCTTAAGGCGGTTTGCGATTTCATGGCTGCAACAAAAGCAGGCCACATCCCGCGAACTCCCGACAAGTCGACGTCGGTTTGGGGACAATGTTCATGACTGATTGGAGCCTTCGGCACGTCCACGGGGTCGAACTCCGGAAGTTTGATGCAGCTTAAGCAAATGGAAGTCATTATGTCGCACCTGGCTGGTGCGAAGACTGGCGCTCCCGCCAAAAATGGGCTGGGGGCGGGGCGGGGATGGGCAGATTTGGGTTGTACCAAGCCGGAGTTGAACACATGGAGGGAATCAAGCAGCCAAATGTTGCCTTTGGGAATTTCCCTAGTCAAGTGGTAGAGATGAAGCAACCCACCATCATTTCAGGGACTGACCACACGGCAGTGACTTCTGGGAAATCACATCTCCCAGAGGGGGGGGGGAAGCTTGATCCAAGCGTAAAGCCCCGAAAGCCTACCAGCGCCCTAAAACGACAGATCCGGGTCTGTTCTGCTATGAAACCAAAAGGGCTTACGCTCGTGGAAACCGATCGCTTTCGGCGCACAAGTTTCGAAAGAAACCCGCAGCTTCCGTTGATTTCAGACACCCGAAGCCGATTTCAGACACTTTTGCCCAGCCGCTTCCCCTTCCGCAGGCACCCACCGGGGGAGATCAGCTATCACAGCCTCTCCGCGTGGTTCAACAAGGTGGGACCGCACGCCGCTTCGCCGCGAAGTGGAAGCGTGCCCGTGAATGGGAGGTGCCCTATACGGTAACCTATCCAGACCAACCATTCTTGTTACTTTTGTTGGAGGGGGTGCCGCCTTAAAGTCAACCAAAAAAGGGTGCCACTGTTTTTTAGGGACTTTGGCGAACCATGGGTTGCAAGCTTTTGCCTATTTGTTTGGAGCAGTTCCCTTTCACATCATCCAACAAGAAACAGGTGCCCTTGTTTCTTCCTGGCCACTAGGCTTCTGAGTTGCTGTTTGGTTCGACCTTTACCCTCATATTGTTTTGGACACGAGCATTTCGCTGCCAGGTAGGTAGGTAGCAACTTGAGAGGATTACTTTGTCATTTGGATCCATCGCTCTGAATCCGAAACTCGGGTTACCCTTACAGATCCCCTGAAAGGGTGCGTTTGGGCCAAGCTGGCAACTAACTTTTTGCCAGCTCCACTTTTGCCAGCTGACTTCGAGGATGTCCTTGTAAACAGCAGGTGGTTGGTTGTATCCCTCAGATGATTACCTGCCTCGAAACAATCCCAAATCTGGTCCCGGATGGGGAGGGCGTTGCGTGTGCAACGCACATGTGCGTTGCCAGGAGATGGCGAACTACGTCAAGGCCCGTGCCCGGAGTACGAGGTCGAACAGGGTGTGCATGTTTCGAGGCTTCCCTTTTCACCTTGGCTGAAAAGGAAGCCAACAGGAGAACCACATTTTTGTTAGGGTTTTTCTGTTGCAAGCCAGACCCAAATGCGGGTGTGCGTGATTGTTTGCCTCTGAGGGTACCTTTTTGGGGTTGGTTTAAAGGGACATACAAGTTTTCGGGGTACCCAACTGGGAATGCAGCCGCAGCCCAGATAGGTTCTGGGATCTTTTTGGGGGACACCACCTGGGCTTATTTTGTGTCCCCTCGAAATCAAATTCCATGAATCAACGCAGCTTTCCCCCAGAGCCATAAAACCATCCTCAGAATACCAAAAGCAAAACCCCATTTTGTATTTGCTGGCCATAAAACCATCCTCAATTTGCTTTTCCCCCAGGCTCGGTTCCTGCTAAACCATCCTCAGAGCCATAAAACCATCCTCAGAAGCCCCTGGCTAGTGTTCCTTCTTTTTGTTTTTAGCAAAAGCCAGCACTAGCCAAGGCCTTGTGTCCATCCGCCCCGAGAGTCCAAAACACGGCAGATGGAAACGAGCTGTGAGGGGGGTCCTTGGGGATATAGGTGTGTCTTCTTTAAAGGGACCTTCCCCCCCCCTCCCCCAAGTGTTGGTTTTGCCTTTGGTGTCCCTTTTGAAACCACCAAAGATTACCCTCAAGAAAAGACGAGCCGCCGATATGAGAAAACTGGGGCCCCAGTTGTGTGCCCACGTCCAACAATTGTTCGAAGTGTTTTCTCCCTATTTGCATTAGAGCCCTGGGAAGCTAGCAGAAGGCTCCTGCCATTTGAAATGAAGATGCCCAGTTTTTCCAACCAGGTGTTCATGGTGAATCTATCAATGAAAGTATGGCTCTAGCTTTTTTTGAGGGTAACCCCTTTGGTCGTGGTTTCAAAGGACCAAAAGAGCAGCCACAAGCTTTGGTTTCGGGGGGGGTTAACAGCCTCCGACTCCTTCCGACCAAGGCCTTGTTGACGGAGCGCGACGTGAGGCGGTGGCTGGTGTCGGATGACAAGGCGGGTGTTGTGGTGCCGGTTTTGTGAGACCTGAGTTCCACTTCGGACTTGGGTCGCTGTGGGAAGGCCATTTTCGTGGCAAGCAAAGCCTTCGGACTTAATCTACGGAAGTGAGCAACCCTTTGGTTTGGATTGGTGGTGGTGGTGGTTCGAGGATTTGAAGTATGGGAAACGGCCGCCAAGGCTGGACAAAATGGCGGCGTTCCATGTGCGTTTCCCTCCAAAAAGGATTTTGATGTGTTTACCCTCCGTACGGAACCCGAAGAACTATAAATTTCCAATGAATGCTCGTAGAGGTTTAAGCCGAAAGGAGAAACCAAGTCTCTAGGGCTGTCCCCAGTTGTTTTTGGTGGCAGCTTTTTTTTTTCTCCGTTTCTTTTTTGGGGGTGGGGGGTCTTCCAAAAGAAGCCTTAGCAAGTTGGACTTGTAAGAGGGGGCCTTGGGGCAAGCATGAATTTGCGCGAACAAAATGGGACCACGGCAACTAGGTGCTTGGAGTTTTGCAGGGGTCCTATTTGTTGCCAAGTTGTTTTTGTTTATTTTGTGTGATCCAAGTGCGCTTATGGTATGCAGCTCCCAGATGAGCAGCTGACAATATCACCACAAAGCGACAAGGGACGACCAACACTCGCAACCCTTGAGCCTGACCATCAAAACCCTGGCAATGTTGCGCAGGTGGGCTTGTTTACTAATGGAAAGAGATGGAAAATCCAACAATAGAGCTTCGCTTTCCTCTTAAACCAGCCTGCAGAAGGGTGTCGCCTCAAGAAGTAGCCACGCCCATGTCGTTTCACAAGGTTTGGGGAACTCCAGGGTGAGTGTCCTTCTGCTTTGCCTTGAAAACCAACCGATTTGATTCCCAACGAAGCAAGGCACACCGCCCAGATCTCTGCATCAGGATGTTTGATTCCCCTTGGGCTTTCCAGGGATTCGTCCTCTCTGGGGTGGCCCTTGTTAGACTAATTACAATCCCCGCAACTGCCCACTCCTAGGTGGCATATGTTGAAAAGCCTGGTTTTCATGGTAAATACCTCCCTTTGTCAGGGGCTAACATTGCTACCCCAAAGGAGAATGCACCCGTGGCAACGGCTTCCCCAACCTGGTCCCAAGTCCTCAGGTTCCCAGGCGGGGCCCAATCCCCGTGGGAGTTCAGCAAAGGGCCCGGTTGCCCTTTGAAATGCTTTGTGTAAGGTTCCTTTTAAAATCACCCCACCAAAAAAAAGGCGCCCCTTCTTTTCCAGTGGAAATCCACCGGGTTGGGGATTCGCAAAGCAGGTTCCCCATGTGATCTTCTTCTCAGACAAGAAGGCCACGCCCACGCTGCTGAAGACGCTCCGAGCCTAGAGCTGCGGTTGTTCGACTCTCACGAGATCGCGCTTCATTTGCGGGTTCTGTGCAACCCACGAGGAAACCAAAGCGAATTGTGGGGATTTTGCTGCTTCCATTTGCTTAAGAGTATTTGTTCATTTTCCCCTGTTGGTTTTAAAGGGAATCTATCACTACTTTTTTTTCCAGGGGACTTAAGCAAATGGAAGGCTGTGTTGACATGGTCCAATTGGTTTGGTTGGAAGAGGGGACGCTGAACCGACCCCTGCAATATAGAGGCTGGATTACTTGTGAACACCATCCTTTTACGGTCATGACTTAATTGGTTTCAAAGTCCTCGTAGCCCTGGCATGGTTCCATCAGCAGCTTTCCGGACTCTTCTGGACAAAAAGAGGCGACCTCATCCACAGGGGTTGGCGACCTCCATGATGAAGGCAACATGCATAAGAGTTCGGATTGTTTTAGTTTGGTCCCTCAGATGCGAGCATCACGCGATCTCCATGTTGGAAGGTGTAGGGTTCCTTTTAGAGACACGTCGAACTTTTTCCCCAGAAAGGTGGCAGGAGAAGCCTGGGATTCTGGCCGGTGCCCCTGTCAACTGCTCTTGGGATGTGTTCCTTTGGTGTTGATGCTCCTTTTTTGTCATGGTCTAAAGGGAAACCAAAAGGAAGACCGTTGAGCCATGTTGGGGGTTCCCTGAAAAAGTTGAGCCACCCATCCACCGTTGCCAAAAAAGCGAATTTCCCTTTGACCCAAAAGGTCTTCCGGCCCAATGGGAGGAACCCAAAGGCGACAAGCAACGACAAGGCGAACACATGTTTTCCGCTGGAAGTGTGGCTGTTCAAAGTCAATGCGAAAAAGAATCCATTCCTTGGTACGAAGACTTTGTGCTTTCTTCTTGTGGTTTCAAGATGGGGATCATGGAAGGTTAGACTGGCCAAACCTTCATTTTGAACAATCCTGGCCTACCAGATAGGAAAATAGGAGAATGAGAAGGCCCATCCATCTCCTCCGCCCGTCTCATTTTGGTCAAACCGCTAGACAAGAGAAAGAAGAGAGAGGTGAAGAGCGAGGACGGAAGAAGAGGTGGCCCTGTCTTCTCTTCATTCAAGAGCCATATGGTGGAGAGAGAGCATGATTCTGTCTATCTGTTTCTCTTCTTTCAGTCGCCTACAGAAAGACCCATCCTTTGTCATCATATGACTCTGGCAGCCACATGGAGAATTGGCTCTCTTTCATCATCCATTCCCAGCCAGTTCTTACTTCTTGGCTGGTCACTCACCCCCTTTCTTTGCCAAGTTCCTAAAGTCATTTTGGCTGCGGAAAGGATTAGGTAATGAACGGAGAGAATAGAGAGTAATCTGGGTTTTGTGCGAGAGCAAATATGAGGAAGGAATGCATAAGACTCCGGAGGTACCCGCCAGTGGATGGGACCATCCTTCTCTGACTCTCATCCCAGTAGGCAAGTAGGAATGGACATGTTGATCTTCCTTGACTGACGGTTGGACTCAGATTCGCGAGTACACGTGTCAACCTGCGTTGGCGAGTGGACGAGGGAAGCATCTCCATTTCCTTTCTCTTTTACCCGTCCCATCGCCACCAATCAACAATCCGAGCAGCGATGGAAGAGACGGGTAGCCATTCCTTGATCCATCATCATCCATTCCCTTCATGTCCTTCTCACTCATCCAATTCTTGCCTGTGAGGTCAAAAACGACACACCCCAAGGCAGACAGTCGTATCGGGCCTTGGTTGAGTTGTTGAGCGCCGGGGTGCAAGCCACGGAACTGGCGTTTCAGAGTTGGTCCATGTTTAGAGGTCCCAAAGGTAATTTTAATTGTTTTTGTCCCCAGGCCCGAAAACGCAATCTTGAGACGTGAACATCCCCAAGTCATTTGGGTGTGTCTGTTTTCGAGGGTACTTTTTTTGGTGGTGCAAAAGGAACATGCTTTGGAAACCCCTTGCACCTTTTTGGGGAGTCCAAATCCTGAAACAAAATCGAGCCACCCATTTTGAGATCCCCTCAAGCCTCGAAACTCTAAGCTGGTTGATTCCCCATTCTTTCCAACCATCGTTCTGTTCGAACACCGGCCGTTTCCACGGGTTTCCGGAGGTTTTCTAGAAAGAAGGATCCCTGGAAAGAATGGAAAATTCCGTTTCCAGGGATCCTTCTTTTCAGGAAGCCGTCAAAACCCCAGGGGAAACAGCCGGTTTCTGAAAAGAAGGATGGTTGAAAAGAAGGGAAAAGGAATCAACCCCTAGAAAAAACCGTTTACTTTTTACTTCGCGGGATCTCGAGCCAAGGCTCTCCATCGAGTTCAAGGGCCGAGCGGCCTTGGGCGCAGTACTCGCAGGCAGCGAGGAGCGGATGCATGGCATGCACGGGTGGGGTTGATCAAAAGGTCCGTGATACATGGGATGACCATTGGGGGAAACCACCAAGAAGATGATGCTTCCCACTGAATGGGAAAAAGTTTCCCATGATCATTTGGGGGCCAGGAATATGGATCAACCGCCTGGATGAAACCATATGACAATTGGGTGATCAGCCACCTACAGGTGCAGGATTCTGTCAATCCACAGTGGCTGGTATAAGTTCGCATGAGGTTTGGTGCATTTGGGAGGAACACGGCAACAAATAAATCTCGGGGACTTCTTGCCCGTTCTTGCCTGTGCCAAAGCGGAACCTGAGGGAAGGCATGGCGGAATTCCGTTTTCGTGCGTCAGGCTCCACTGGCGAAGAGTTTCGGAAGGATCTGTGGCCAGATCTCTCAAAGTGCCAGGGCTTGGGTGATGGTGTCAAAGGAACCCAAAAGCCGGCGTTGCGTTGGTGCTGAACTTTGAACAGGGGCCCCTAAGCCTTAAGGTCCCCGTGAACCTCCAAAAGTGGCTGCGGGACGCACATTGGTTTTGGCGATTGACTTCCAGCGGTATCATCCCCCTTCTCTTCAAGCCCCAAACCGGGGGTGAGGTGACTGAGTTTCTGCAAAGAAGGATGCTGAAACACATGGTCAGAATCAACCATTATAATAATATGCGGTGAGATCGCTATTGACCTCTACCAAAGGGGCTTTTGATCGACCCGACCTTTCCGATCACGGAAGAGAGCGGTTGAACAGGGAGGCTCCCCCACAACTCTAGAACTCTAAGCATGCCTTTCAGAGAATTGCAGCCATGTCTGCTCATGATTGGTTTCTCCCCAGATTGCGGACCTTTTATGAGCAACCGCATAAAAACCGAGCTTTTTCTTGTGCCTCATGGCCATTTCATGGGTAAATGTCATAATGATTGGGAATGATGAGCATTGCCACACTTAGCTTACCAGCTATACTTTGTGCGTCTTCTGTGTTCAACTGCATTTCCGCATAGCGGCAAGCCAATGACACCAAGCCATATCGACGGCTCGGATCCCCGAAGGACCTGGCACGGAAGATGGGGGTCAAGACACGGCCCGGGGCCCGCAACATGCCGACAGCGCTCGCAGTGGGAGTCGAATCCAAGGAAAGATGCGAGCGGCTTATGACACCTGACTAGTTGGCGCGGATGTGTGTTTATGTTTCAAAGCTGTGCTGTGTGTTCATTTAGAAATAAAATCGGGCCCCATTCAAGCTCATTTGCTCGAGGGAGTTCATGTTCGAAGTCGATTTCAGCGCCTTGGCCAGGTAGCATCTTTGCAAACTTGACGTAATCTATTATATATAAAATTCCACGGTTTCGTTTGAGTCTTCCTCTTGACAGTCGAACCGGTGCCTTTCTTACTTCCGCTTCGCAGCGTCCTCCGGGCAACGGGACTCGTCCACTTTTTCGAGCGAGGCCCGCTGTGGTCTACGTCCAGGACGAGGCGACCTTGACGGGGGACACCTTCGACCGCGACCTGAAGAAGGCGAGCGATCCGTTCCCGGGGTGTGTCTTGCAGACCTTTGCAGGTTTAGGTTGCCGCAAAGGGAAGCCAAAAACAAGCATGGGGGGGGGGGGGGGTGGGGGAAACTTAGTTCCCCTGTTTGGGGAATTTCTCAGACCCCCAGTGGGCGCATTCCCCTTTTCCGAGTTTGTTTTTTTGAGGGGGCCCCTTTGAAATCCGCCAACGAAAAGAAGAGTGCTCTGTTTTTCCCATGGAAATCCACAGGAGGTCTGGGGTTTAACCAGTTCCCGATATGGGGGCCGGCTTCGGTGGTCCTTTTGGTTCCCTTTCAAACCACAAAAACAGGTAGCCTCAAAGCCGATGCATCCAAAATTCCCCATGAAGTGCGTTGCCACATCATATTTGGGGCCTGTTTGAAGAGAACTTCTTGGGTGATCGTTAAAGAGGAAACACAGGGGACCCTGTCTCACTGACCAACTGTAGGTTTCCCCCGCTGATCCTTCGTGACGTGTCTCGTCTTGTTGGAGTCTTGTTCGTCTACTTGTCTTGAAACAGACCCTGCTTGAGGGTCCAGATGGACTCTTTTCCTTTTTCATTCAAGATGGTCCATCGCAAGGCATTTTGTTTTTACCAGAGTCACTGCTGGGCTCAAAGTCGTTCTTGGTTTTCAGTGTTTGGGTTGAGCTTGCGTTCGCGAGTCGAAGAGGGACCATTGGGAGCATGGAGTGGGGGTGTGAGTGACTGTGTCCTTTTTAGGGGACTCCAAAATCGTGATTTTTCGGTTGTTGTTTGTTTTATATGTTTTTCCCGTGTTGTTTGTCTGTTGTTTGTTTCTAATCTTAAAGCCAAACAACACCCATATGTTGTGTTATATAACTGTTAACAATCAAATGTGCTTGGGCGAGGGCTCGCAACTTCAAGACATCTCACTTGTCCAAAGTGAATCGATACGTTGTCCTTTTGGTTTTGCCCTCTGCTTTGTTGGTTTGGTTCTGTGTGGTGTTCTTTGCCTTGGGTTGTTTTCTTGTGTCTATTTTTAGTCAAGGTGCCAAAAGATGAACCTTTCTTTCCAGGCCCCTTTATCAAGCTCATATGTTCAGTGTATGTTGTTGCCAATTTCCCAATCAACTTTGTGAACAGCCCAAGCCATCTTTTGATCGAACGATGCGCCAAAATCCAGCTGACAGTTTCGCTTTCGCTGGGTCGTGATCAGCCTTCATGACTGGGATGGTAACATGCGGTCCAAGTACTCGACCTCTTTTGGACTAAGAACATACCCTGTCCCATCCCCGAACTTATTTGAGGTCTTTGGGGGTAGGCCATTAGGGTTTCATGGGGTTTGGTACTACGCTTCGGGAACTGTCGTCGACTCCTTGCGCTTCACTTGAGCCTCGGGAACTTGGGGTGGCCCACTTTCCGGTCTGACTCTCAAATCCCGCTTCCCTCAGCGCGTTCGCTGTGAAAACCATGGTGACATGCAAAACATTTTGCATACACGTCATAATGTTTGTCTCACACATGTTATGAGCAGACGCAATGCCAGGGTGTCGGCTTTTGGTGGGCTATCGCTTTTGCAGGATGACAGTTTTGGGTAGGCCCTTTTGGGGTGTGGGAAAATTGTCAGCTGCTGTTCAGCACCCCTGCGCCCTCACTGCGGATAAGGTCTGGATCACTCAAAAGATGGCTTCCACTTCCCAGCGTGCATTGGGATATTACACATGTTCATTTCATTGTTTTTGGACGAGGCTCCGGCTTGATAGGCTCCCTCAAGTCTGGATATGTGCCCCAGAGTTGTTTGGGAGCTTGAGGCTTGAGCAGAGATCTTAGACGACCCAATCTCTTTCGGTCACCTCAAAAAAATCAGGAGGGCCACCAGGCAGATCTGGCTGGATATCCTGCAGCTTGACGATTCGCCAAGTTAGTAAGTTGTGCAAGGCAACCTAGGTGAAAACCCACATCATGTGCGAAGTGGGATTCCTACCCATGAACAGAATCTCAGCCGAAGGAACGTCACCTCAAATTGGCCTCAACGCTTCGTGGATAAAACAAACAATCACATTGGTGTTCCGGTGTTCCCTAAAAAATGGTAGATATCCTTCAGGTTTTGCTTGAAACCCGCTCCAAAGGGATATCCTCAAAAAAGAAAAGCTCAAAACTATGCGTTTGTCTCACAAGGGACCCCCACATATAGTAGTCGGGGGCCTTGCCCCGCAAATAAATTGCTTCATACATACCCCCCACCCTACATTTTTTTTCATCTTCCATCTTCTACCCTTATTTGTTTTCATCATTTTTCTACATTCCTTTCTGTCCATCTCATCCGTTTTTTTATCATCATTTTTCCAAAATTTTCGCCATCCTTTTCTCCTTCCTCCTCGCCTCATTCATTTCACCAACTACCCTCCAAAATGTCATTTCCTCAATCTCCTCGCCTCATCCATTTCAAAAAAATAAATTTTGCAAAATATATTGCAAAAAATATTTGTCATCAAAAAAAAAATCGAACTGTCTAAAAACGATTTGTCCATTTCCCGGACAAAAAATAGAACAGCAACAACATCACTCCCTCCTTCGTTTCATCAGTTTCATCATATATTTGTTTGGGCGTGGCGCTCCTTGTAGGATTGTGGTTAATACCAAAATCATCACTCCTAATCAGTAAATGATACAATAGTGTTCATATTATTGTATCAATCACTCTAAGTTTCCCTATGCTTCTCCATTATGTGTTTCTCCCATTGATACGGTAGAAAACTGGCTCTACATGTCAAGCACCTAAAGTGTTTTTTGCCATCTATGATTTTGATTTCATCAGGTTCTGGCAGTTTCTCCTCAGGGTTCTCGCTTCTTCTCAGGTTTCCTTGATGCCATGCTGTTTTCTCGTGTCTTGCTTTGCTTTTTAGTTGCACTTCAACATCGCATAACGAACAACAATGCATTCTTGTTTTGTATTCCTTCATGTATTCTCTTTGCCTTTCTTGGTATTTTTCAGGATTGTTCTTTCTATCTTCCCTTCTGTATTCTCTGTATTTTTCAGGGTTGTTGTGGTAGTGTCTTTTCTTTTTTGCTCTACATATATTGCAAGTCTTGAACCCTTCTTCAAACTTGTCGGCTTTTTGATTGAACATGCATGTGCTACAATACCTTCTTTCAATTTCCATCCTTATTATCTATAGGTGTTCTCTCTTTAAGTGTAAATCCAAGCCTACAATGATGAAAAAATGTAGGCGCGGTGTCCCTTGTAGGATTTTATCTTCAATATATAAAACGCTATACTTACATTATAATTATAACATATAAGGGTATAAATGTTATAATCATAGTATGGCAAAGCTATATACTGCTACCAGTATCGTTCAAATGATACTACCAGTATCGTTCAAATGATACTACCAGTATCGTTCAAATGATACTACCAGTATCGTTCAAATGATACTACCAGTATCGTTCAAATGATACTACCAGTATCGTTCAAATGATACTACCAGTATCGTTCAAATGATACTACCAGTATCAAACTCAAAATCCTTAATCCGTCAAACTCATCAAAGTGTCCAATATCAAACCACGAGGTATTTTATATAGGTCTTGTTGCTAAATAATTCTAAAAAAATCATATTATTAGAATTATTTAGATATTAATTATTCAAATAATACATATACTTCATCATCATTTTTTGTAATTTTATAAAACTCTAATGTTTGTTGCTTTGGTTGTTTGATTTTTCCTGTATTCAACATATCGCAGTATTTCTTTTGCTTTGTAGGGTAATCGCCACTGGGTCTACCTATAGATTTTGCTTGAAATATCTTATCGATTTTCTCCTTCTCTTCGTTGCTTTGTTGTTCGCGTTCAACTGGTTTTATTTTGTCATCAATGGATTTAATCATATCATTTAAGTTTTTGATATTTTTACCAATTAATGTTATCTTCTTCATTAAATCATTAATAGTATAATTCTCATTTTCAGACATTACTATATATTTATTTAGATATTTATTTATTTAATTATATATTTTTCATCATTTGTTTAACAGTTTCCTGTGTTTCGTTTTCATTATTATCGGATGGTGTTGCTTGCCTACCAAATTTAAAAGTTATATTGTGGACATCAGTTTCTAAGTTGATACTGTCTTTAGTTTTATCAATACTCATTTTCTTCTCATTTTTACTTATTTTGAAACTTGTTGGAATACATGAACATTTACAATTTTTATTATTTTTTATTTCTAATTCATTTTTCATTTCTAACATCCTTTTACACATCGGACAAGAAAACTCAATTACTGCTGTTTCTTTAACAATTTCTCCGCTATCTTCATCTGTTGAAGAAACACTTAAACCTATCTTATTCTTTTTGTTTTTCTTTTTTGGCATTTATATTAATATTTATATTTTTAATATATTGTATCAAAAACTTAATTAATTCTAAAATAAAATAACATATTTTTTTACATCTATTATCAGTTATTAGTACTTGTTCTATATTCTCCATTTCATCTATTATATTAATATAATCTGTATAACTCCTTTTCATATTAAATAATAAGATAAATTATTTTTTCATTTCTGTCTTTCTTTTCTTGTAAAGTTTTTTCATTGTATCGTCTTTATTCCATCTATATTCTACAATTTTCTGATGATATTTTGAATTTAGATGTTTAAATAAATATTTGTCATCATAAGTTTTACCACAACTGCAATGGATAATAGTCATATAAATAATAAGATAAAATATTTATTTAATCTTATTATTTTCATGCATGATAGAATATTCGGAGGGCACAGCACTTGGGGTTTTCTTTACAATGCATCAAACTAATTAGCTTCAATGCTTATTGATTGAAGTTGATGAAAGAGCCTGTTCTACTACGATAGACACCATTCATATCATAGCAATGCTTTCATACAATAAATAATATTAAATTATTTTCTATATATCTTTAATATCAATTATGACAGATGTTCCAATAATAAAACCAATAAACATAACTGAATATGAATTCAAACAATCTAAATATGAGCACGTGCCAAAATTACCATTTAGAAGTATTATAGTTGCTTCTTCGACAGGCGGTAAGACTGTCCTTATTCAAAATTTAATATTGAATGTTTATAGAAATTCATTCGCAAGAATATTTATATTTTCACCCAGCGTCCATAACGACCCTACATTTACAGAAGTTAAAAAATACATCAGGGACGAATTGCACGTGGATGATGAAAAAGAACAAATTTATTTTGATAATTATAATCCAAGTGATTTAGAAAATGTAATTGAAAGACAGAAGAAAATAATTAATTATATGAAATCTAAAAAGATAAAGAAACTGCACTCAATATTAATCGTTATAGATGACCACGCAGACGACCCTAAATTTGTTAGATATAGTAAATTATTACATGGATTATTTACAAGAGGCAGGCACGATGCAGTAAGTGTGATTTGTTCAACACAAAAATACAATGTTTTAGCGCCTATCATTCGTTTGAATGCCAGTTCATTATATATTTTTAGGTTGAAAAATGCCAGTGAGCTAATGAGTTTTATTGAAGAAAATAGCGCCATTGTTGATAAACAGCAATTATTAGATATGTATCATCAAGCCGTTAATTTTGCTCCATATTCTTTTTTCTACGTGAACATGAATTCAAAAGACATTAACAAAATGTTTCATATCAATTTTGAACAGGCATTTCAAATTACAAATGATGAATAAAGATATTCTAACTTAATATAATATCATAATATGCCAATGAAACTATGTAGATGTGGTGGATTGTATCGTAGAGGTAATTATAATTTTCATACTAATTCTTGGATACATAAACTTTATAAGGCATTGAAGAGGAGGGCAACAGACGAGGAATTATTAAGATTTCAAAATAATTTTGTTGATGAAGAACATTTAATAGATGAAACAAATAGCACTGTTTCAACATCAACGCCAAAAAGTGAAAGAAGTTGTATAAGCAATTAATAATATTAATTATGTTTTAATATTATTAATTCAAAATAAAGAATAACTACATAAATTCAAAGCAGGTAATTTATAATATATTTTATCTTTTTTACATTCATTAACTTTTTCTAATTTATTGATTATTGCTTTCAATGAATTTATTTGTAGAATATCAATTCTTGACATTTCACTTATCGTATTTACATCTATATCTTTTATTACTTTAATAGCCTCTTCGTCATCAATTTCTACTGGTTTTGATTTACTTGAACCCATTATATATAATATTATTTAGATTTTAATTTTTCAAAATTGAAATGTTGGTTTTCTTCTTTTTCTGAATCTTCGTCTTCAGTTGGCGCTGGTATTTCTGTTGGACTTTCAGATGAAGAACTATGAACAGTAATAGGTGGAGAACTATGAACACTAATAGCTTCATTTGATGAATTGCTACTGCTACTTTGTGCATTTCCTGTTGTTATTTGATTAACTAAATCTGCGATATTTATTGTTGTTGCAATTGCGGTATGTGATAAGTTTAATATTATATCTGCTACTGTAGCGCCGTTGTGTAGCATTATTTCTATCATTTTTGTCAGCTTGAACTTCTTTTCTTCTTCATCGCTGTCATCCTCGTCTGGTGGTTTCTTTGGCGGTTGTTCTGGCGGTTTGTTGTTGTCAAGCATTTTAGTAAAGGCTGACACCATTGCGTCACGTTGGTTTTTCAATGTTTGTGTTGCTTGTGTTCTTGTTGGCTCATTTCTTTTGTATGTGTTGCGCCAAAAGTTTTTAAGCATTATTTGAAACATATTGTCCTGGTTTTCCTTTACCTTAAACGCTTCAAATGTCATATTTAATTGCTGATTTGCATCATTGTATAACTTTTCTTGAGTCTCTCTGGTTTCTGTGGCGATTGTATCTGTATTGGTTGCAATGTCAATAAATTCTCTCGGTATGCCCTTTTTCATCAGTTTCGGTGGTTGTATTGTTGTTGAAGTGTTTGGTTTCATTAGGTTATGTATTGTAAAACTGTCGTCATCATATTTATCATTGAATTTCTGCTTCTTTCTTTTCAGTATGTTTTTAGTTAATATTATCATTAAATATACTTATATTATTATTTACTTTCACCGCTTCCTGCTGCTCGACTTGGAGGTTTTGCCATCTTTTTAGTAGTTGCTCCTATTACTTGTTGGGGTTTGGCGATATATTTGTAATAAACTAAGTCGCCATACATTTGGGCGATTTGGTCTGTTATTGGTTTCTTTGTATCGCCTTTTGCATTCTTATGAAGTCTTGCTAGATGTGAAAATTCTTCAAACTCCGTTGCCTTAATTAGTTGCATAATATATAAATCATTTACGACTTTGCTCATTTCAGTCAAATTATTAGCAAAAATTCGTGGTTGCCTGTCCCTTACTGAATACAATATTTCAAACGCTTGTTGTTTAAACTCCGGTTGAATGTCTGGGTGTAGTTCATCAATTCTTGATATAATTAATTTTTCTTTTTCACTTAATTGCGATTCTCTTGCTGTCATCATTTCCTCATCTGGTATTAATTCTGGGCTGTCAGTTATGTCGCTTGATATTGAGCGTCCTAACATTAAGCGATTGAAAATAGACGATGCGCCTTGTGCAATAAAGTTTCTATGTTGTTCTTGTGCTTCTTGCTGTCTTTGTGTTGCTTGTTGTGCTCGTTGTTGCAATTCTGTTTGCACAGGTGCTATTGTTGGTTCTTCTGCTTGTGTCGGTTGGATATCATCTGTTGTTGTTGCCGGTTCTGTGTTTCTTCTATGAACTGCATATGTGTGTCCATTTCTATGTGCTTCTTGTTTCGTCATTGCCTCTCTCATTTGTCTGTCTAATATTCTCATCTCTTGGTCTTTCAATAATTCTAAATGGTCGCTCCCGTCAAAAAAACTACCCTGAGGACTTGCTTTGAAGAATGTAGCATCTCGGTTAGGTAGTTTTCCTGTTAATTGTTCGTTCTCACCTATCAAATTAGTGATTTCTTCATAAGTAGGTCGTCGTTTCAATCCAAATTTTGCATATGGGTTTATTAATTCTAAACTTGCTGTAGTTGCCATATTTATTATAATAATAGTTAGATTATTAATATTATTATAATAAATCTTAAGTAAATATTAACTTTTTTGTATCTTCATACCATTTATTTAAATGTTCTTTTGTTGCATGTGGCAAGTTAGGACGATATAATTCACCCATCGTCCTATCCAGCTCATTTACATAGTTTGCTCTCTTATTTCCTTCGTCAATCTTTTTCCTTAATGCTACTGATGCTTCTTGTGAGTTTCTTAACTTCATTTGTTCGTGCAGGTGTTCTAAATATTTTGTATCTTTTAAATCAAATGGACTATATTTAATTTGTGAGGATTGTAAAAATACTTTACCTTTATTTTTCTTATTATTTATTTTGTGGAATTTATACATTATATATTTATCATAGATTTTAATTTTAATCGTAAAGAATGCTCCCGCTTTCCCTTAATTCCAGAACAGACTCCGAAATCATATGCACAAATAATTCTCGCACATCTTCATTATCTGTCAGTGCTCTGTTACTTCCTTTTAGTTTAAAAACGAGTAAGCCTCCTTGTTTCGTATTCTGGCCTGTAAAATTAGTGTCCGCCATCTTTTCAAATGAAATCCCAATAACGAACTTGTCTTCTCTGTAGCGTTTATATGAAATGCTAAAGGCGTCTTGGTCAGGGTTCAAATAGTGTAATGTTCGTCTTAAATAATATGCAGTTTCTGCCATTGATTGACATTCAAACTCTGGATATTTTTTATTATTAATTTGTAATTGCCACGTTAAGTTTAAATCTGAATTTTGAAAGCCCTTTCCTTGGTATGTCGCGCGATCAGCTCCATCTGGATCAGGACCATCAAAAATACGAGAATTAATCATCGGATTGTAAAAATAATTCCATCGCTTGTAAATGTAGTTGTCTTGTCTGTAATAATCAGTATTTTGTGGGTCAGTTCCTGCTCTTGGTGGGCGATATAGTGTAATGAAACAACCATTCAATTTAGAAGCGGATTTAACAATATTCATATTAATTTCATTTCCTGCCGCGTTGAATGATTGTGTCATAGTGTGATACATTGGAAAAACTAATTTCAAACTTTGACCCTCTAACAAATGTTTCACTATGTTATTATTGACCGTATTGTCTAATTGAATTACCTCGGCTCTTATAATTACGTTATTCAATTCCCACTGCGTTGAAGTATCGCCGGTTGTGAAATAGTAGCCGTATTTGTCAGTATATGTGTTGTTGATTAAATCCCCCGCTGCATCACGAGTAGCAAATGGTGTAATTACTGGTACGTGCTCATCCGATACAATTGTAAATTCCAGTTCAAGCGGAGCATATCGTAAAGGTAAATAATAATTGCTTTCTAACAGTCCACATACCGGTTTATGTCCTAATCTCATATAACCATTAGCGCCGGGTATTCCTGCAACTGAATGGCGGGTATATCGTGCTGTTAAATCGCCCCAATTATTATGATCTCCCGCGGCGACTAACGCACCATCTGGTGCTGTTCCAGTAGTTCCTCGTTCATTATTAGCATCAATAAATTCTGCTAATCCAGTAGCATATGTGTGTCGCCAGTCATCATCCCAACGAGGATTAGCGCTACTTTCTAAATCGTCCATATCTCTAGCATCTTGACTTTTAAAGGAATTATACAATTCACAATGCCTATTGTATTCAATAATATCCTGAACCTGTTGTCCGCCTACTGTGCATCTATACCGACTGAAGAAGGATGATAAATTACCTAACGGTCGTAAAAAATGACTTCGTGTTCCGTCAGTGTTTTGAAGATTAGCAAATAAACGAATAGAAGATAAATCAATATATGTGTTGTCTTCACCTGTTATATGAAATCTAATATTTTTGTTTCCTGCATTTGGATTATAAACATTACTGCCTGATGGAAAATAATTAACGTGTCGTCGGTCTGTGATATATTGTGCTGTTTCTGGAAGTCCAAAATTTAACGAATTAATCATTGTAGTTTCACTTTCTGCAATTATATTATCCATTAGTTATATATGATGATATAGTTTTTTTTTTTGTTTTTTTTTTTTTAAAAAAAATCTATATCAAAATTAGAACATGATAAACTTAGATTTTATTTTTTTTATTTTTATATTTTTCTTATGTGGAAGCATTGTAGTAGAATTGTTTGAAGTTGTATTTTTTATAGTATTTATTAGATAATTATTTTTTGTATCAACTATATCTTTTAAAGTATCATAATCTAATGTTTTATATTGTTTATCGTATTTTGTAGGTTCTTTTGTCAGTTTCTTCTCTAATGGAATTTTGTTTTGCTTGTCTTTATTTCTAAACATTATTATTAATATTATTGAGATAATGTTAGTTCAGTTATACGCTTTATACAATCTTCTAATTCGTCTCTATACTTATACAAATAACTTAAATCATCTTCATCTAATGGAATTGTCTTTTCTTCTTGTTCTTTTAAAAAGTCGGTATAATCAACTCTACTATAATCTGTATAATGTATTTTGTTATTTTCTGGATGTAATTTTAAGTAATCATTTTCATAATTAATAATTTCACTATACATGCCTATTATAAGTCCTTCAATATTACCTTTTCTGTAGTATAAATGATTTAAATCATTGCTTTCGTGCTCTTCCTTATCTTTATTCAATACTTCTTTGCCACAATTACATTCATATTTACTATTTGATATGTTGTATTCTTTCTTTTTCTCTCGCTCTATCATTTTCTTATAAGCATATTCAATATCGTTGTCCCATTTCTCAGCATCAATACTCATATATAAGTTATATATATATATATTTATTTATTGTTCTGGTGTTGAATTAGGATTGAAACGCGAAGCATTTAACCCGAATTATCATTCGGGTTGAACCCATTAGAAATATCAGTAGTAGGATTAATTTCAGTCATACCTTGTCCTGTCCAATTATTGAAACTGTGTTTGTCTAATAAATTATTGCTTTCTATTTCTCCAGTTATTGCCGCGTCATCGAACATTGCTATAGGATCTCCACGATTTCTAAATCGTAAGTGTCGCGGGTTTTTCTGCTGGTTAGTTCCTGATACAAAAGGTGATGAATAAACAGTACTAGCATATTTGTTGCCGTGTCTGTTGTTGATTTCTTGAACAACGGATGAACCGAGGCTATGTCCAACAATTCTATTCACATCTGGATTTTTCCTTAATTCTTCCATTGCGTCTTTATATCTTTCGCTTAATTGAACATTATGAGTAGGAATAAAAAACAAATCTGCAATTACATCATTGACTTTGTGATTTAGTCCCGTTTTAGCACCAGTACCACCAATATATAATGTGTTGCCTATTCTTGTTATTCCATTCACATTAGAATAGGCCGCGTCTAAACCCTTGACATCATCGATTTTATTTTTATTTTGAACATTGATTTCTTCAGCATAGCGTGTTTTATGTTTCATTATCTGCTTATCAAAATGTTTATTGAAACCTCCTATTTTGTCTTCCAATGTCTTTTTATGATTAAAAAATACATCTTCTATTAAATCCTTACCTGCAGTATATGCTTTATCGCTTGCTACACCTGCCATCATTTGTGTAGGCGTCCTGCCTTCAATAGCACCTAATAATAATTATATTATTCATAGATATTTTATTAAAATATCTATGAATAATTATAATTACAAAGTAATTATCAATAATAATTATATAATAATTTCTATTGTATATTATATTTATGAGTGATAGGTTAACATATAAAAAAATCTATGTTGATAGTGCCTACAGATTGCAAGAAAGTAATTCTACCAGCGATTTTATTATAGAACTTGACCAAAACTTTGAAATTCCACCAAGAACAAAAATGTTCGTGACAGAGTGTTCATTCAGCACACCGTTTTATACAACAGAGAAAGGGTTTTACGAACGCTTCTATATTATGTTGTATAATAGTTCCAATGTCTTATTGAGAAGCACTGCCGTTGATGTATCCGGTGAAATTTATTATGCCAATCAATTATCATTTAAAATACAATCAGAATTAAACGCGGCATTTAATGATATTGCCTGACTTATTCTTAACAGTATATGGACAAAGCGAACGCAAAATGGAACTTAAATTAAATGACCCTCTAAATTACAAAATCAAAATACCTACAGATGAAGAATTAGAAACTTATGTAAATGGCGAATGGAACAGAGGACAGTTTGAATATGACAACTTAAGACCAAAAGCTATCAATTATTTATTAAGTAATTATATTGCCTATGAACCTGCGTCATCTTGGCTAAGTGGATATTTTAATTTAGTTCCTTTCCAGAATGTATATATTAACTCACCTCAACTAAGCGACTACAAATATTCAGCACCTAATAATTTTAGTAGTTCAGTAATAAAAAAAGTTCAAATTAACCAACAACTAGGCGGAGTCATTAGCGACTACACCTCACCTATATATGCAGATTTTATTGATGTAGGCGGTAAAAATATTAAGAGATTACACTTTAAAATTACAACCTCCAGAAACGAAGTTATTGATTTTCACGGGGTACCCATACAGTTCTCACTTTTATTTCAATTAGACAATTGAATAAACAACCTAAATATTAATATTTATATCAAATTATTAATATTAATATTTCTCAATTTGTCCATATAGACAAAATATATAAATAATATAGACAAAATATATAATATATTATATATGTCAGAAGTCGAACCTGGAATTACTAATACAATTGAAGCAGACGAGCCAGTAAATGAATTACCACCAATTGAAGAAGAAGCACCAAAGGCAGAACCAACAATAGAAGCACCAACAGAAGCGAAACCAGTAGAACCATTGAAAAACAACTCAAAAACTCAAGCACGCAATGAAAAGAAAATAACCTGTCCAAAATGTGCCAAAACTTTAACATTAAAATCATATAGATACAGCCACGAACGCAATTGCCAAGGACCATTAGAATCTAAACCAATTAAATCAATCAAACCAAAAGCAGTTCCAATAGCAAAACCCCAAAAGGTAGAATATCGCGAAGAAGAAGAGCAATACGTTCCACCACAACAACCAGTAACAAATAATATAATAGCGAACACACCACCCCCAAGAAGAATGCAACAACAACCGCCTCCAAACCCGCTACACAATATAGCACAGCATTACCAATTATTGCAAAATGAATATTTGAGACAGAAGCAAGAAAAATACAATGCATTAAATAAAGGTATATTTGGCTCAAGAGGAAAAAAAAGATAGAATATAATTATTTTATAACCTACTATATAATAATTATGTTTTCAACATTATCATTGGATGGCTCAAGCAGAATTATAGCAAGCGAATTAGTATTAATAAATTCAACAGAACCATCAACCTTAAGCAGTGTTTATGCTACAAAGCAAGAATTATCAGACACCGCAGGCGCATTAGGAGGAGGTTATACAATTGAAGAAGTAGATGCTCTTATTTTAGCACAAAAAAATAAGATAGATGCTAATATTCTTGATATTACTGAATTAAATGCTACTTCAACAACGATGTTTGACGAACAAGTAAATCAAAACGCAACAATTACAAGCAACCTTAATAATATAACAGCACACGGATTAACCATAACTTCAATACTACCGACCATATCCGCAAATACAATTAAACTTGACACAAATGCTAATAATATTAGTTCTAATACTTTTTTAATCAGTAATTTAAACGCTACAATAACATCAAACTTCAATACTATTAGTTCTAATACATTCTTAGTAGGAAATTTCAATAATACAATCACTTCAAACTTCAATAATATAAGTTCAAATTCTTCACTAATAACAGGACACGGAAACACAATATCAACAATTTTAGCAGATGTATCAACATTATATGCAAACGATACTAATTTATTCAATACTAACACAGCCTACAGCAATACATTTTCTTCAATCATATCAGACAACACTACACAAGATTTATTAATAACAGAAAATTCAAATACGATTAATAGTTTAATATCAGCAGATTTACAAAAGTTAGATAAAACAATCACAACTGCACAAACAGTAAACTCTCCATTAATACTTAGTTTAACAGATAATACTAATCCAATTTTTAGAATTCAAGATGCTGTAAGTAACCAACGCTTAGAATTTAAAAGAGGTTGTCAGTTGGACTCGTATCAAGGTTTAACAGGTGCTACGCCTTATAGATTATGGCTAGGATGGAATACGGGAGATGTTATTATTGGAAGACCTAATAATGCTTCAAGAATTACGATTAATGGTAATGTTCATACTTCATACAATTTTGCTCAAGCACACGGAACTTCATATTTCGAAGGTGCTGTTTATATGAAAGGTAATTTATTTACAAATAATGATTTTTCAACAGATATTAAAACTAAAATTGATAATTTAGACAATGCATTAACTCCATATTTAGAAACACACACCCCCGCGGCAACTCAAGGTTTTTATTGTTCATCATCCTAATTTTGTTGCTTGTAGTATTGGAGATATAACCAATGCTTCTAACCAATATTTTATGTGCGACGGTGCTGTATCAAAAACCATATTCAATAAGCCAGTTGATGTATTAGGTGATGTATATACAAACGGCGATTTAACAATGGTTTCTGGTAAGAAAGTTGAAGTCAATCAGGTTCAGTCAGTATCAGGAAATACTTTATTATTACAAAATTCACCGAGTGGCAATGTTCAATTTGGCAACACATCAAAACTAATAATTGATAATGCTGAAATGTATGTCGATACAAATGATTTAATAATCAGGAATAGCAACACGTCAAACTCTATTAATTTGGTTGTTGGATTATCTGCAACATATGCTGATAATAAAATTATTTTGAATAGTGGAAGTAATAGCGAATTACGAGGCGACTGGACTATTGACGGTGATATGACTTTTGGAATTGCTCATAAAATCAATTTGAGACATTTAAATAGTGATGCTGTTTTAAGATTAGAAGCATCAACAACTATTGATAGTTATATTGATGGCACTAAATATTTACAATTGGATGATACTCAATTTTCATCATTCAATGGATTTAATTTAAGTAGTGATAAGAGACTGAAAGATAATATAGAAGATGTAGAAGATGACACTATAAATATGGTAAAAAACATTAAGATTAAAACATTTGTTAAAAATCAAAAAACTAAAAAGACTGAATTAGGATGGATTGCTCAAGATGTTCAACAATACACAAATCCTAAATATAATATTGTAAATGATTCAGGAGAATACTTAACGATGTGTTATGACAGAATGGCTTGTATTAGTTGGGATGCTTTATCAAAACTAATCCATCGCGTAGAATATTTGGAAACTAAATTATTGAAAAAGAAAAAATCTAAATAATTAATAATATTAAACAACATAATATTATTAAGTATTTCATTTTGTGAGCTTGTCAAGTAGTTCTTGAGGGTTTTTAATTTCATCAATATCTATATTTTGTTTTTCTATGTATTCCTTTATGGCTTTCTGACGATATGCCTTTTTGCTTTGTTCAATTTTATTTTCCATCCATCCTTCTTTTTGTAGGTTCTTAAGATAATACAAGCGGTTGTATATAGCCATCTGTTTTTGTATCTCTTCCATTGTGTAGTCATCCGGGTTCAAGTCCTTAGTAACATCATGATATTTTGATAATCTGGGCATTCTGTTAATATATTATTAACACAGTATTTCTTTAAATAAGTTTTACATAAAATATAATTATATACTATAAATTATTATTAAATAACATTTCAAGAAAAACGCATTTAAAGAAATATTGACACTATAAAATATATAATATAAATATTATTATGACATCAAAAGCTGTAAAAAGAAATATTAACTCTTTAGAAAGCAAACTCGAAAGGAACAAGGGGAATTTATCAACACAACAAAAGGCAAAGGTTAGAGACATTATAGGATTATACACCGACAGGAAAATATCACAATACACAACAGCGGAGAAGATAGTTAATGATTTCATAAAGGCAAAATCAGAGGATGAAAAGAGCAAGGCAAATCAAAATACGACCAGGTTATGAACACATATGAAGAGAGAGAACCACTAAACGAAAGAATGAAAAAGAACAAACAGGAGAACATAACAAGAGGGCACAAAACAAAACCCAGAGATTACACAATCGGATTTCGTTTTTTTACTATGAGTGGATATGGAGCACATAAGGTAAAAGCATCGTTTAAAGACATTGAAGGCGGGACATATTATCCCATGCATTTTGATGATAAGCATGCGGGAGTGAAGACTGGAAGATGGATAGAGGAATTAGTCAAGAAGAGAATTTTTAGACTGTATGACAAAAACCTTTTTAAGAAGGTTATTAAAACACTGGCGCAAGATGACGACATCGCTAGGCATTACAAGACAATGAAGCACTATATAGATGCAGTAGTCATTTATGATGCCGACACGGTAGAAGGAGATATTAAAGATTATGACCCTAAAAAGAAGAACTTAAAAAACGCAAATAATATTGGTATTTTTCATAGATATATGGAAACAGAACTCGACCCAGAATATTGCACTTTTGAGGAAGCCATTAAGGTAAAGCATTATGTTGAAAACGAATGTTGGATTAACACATTGAATGATTTTTACGGACAAGACAAGAACATGAAGAAGATGACCAGAGAAAGTATTTTGAAACTCATAGACAAAACAGACGAGGAATTCAAAAACCATGGTGCTTCAATAGAAGACATGAACAAGGTATTTAAAGAGTATGCCATCACCGCCAGAATTTTCGATATTGTAGGTAATTTGAGTTTTACATTTGACCCACCAAAAAGAAACCACCATATCAAAACATTCTACGCATTAATAAAGAATGACCATATATATACATTAAATAAGGACTTGAAACAATTGAAATCAAATTTAGGAATAAAGAAAGAGTATAATATCAATGTTAATGCTTCTACCGACTTTTATTTAAATCATAGAGAGGAACCCATTAAATGCATCATGATTGAAGAGCTGGATGACATATTAAAACACACCGAACAGGACGAATACACAATGATATATACACGCAATGATTTGGCGAAAATGTATTATCAAGCAAAGCAGGCGGGATATGACCCGAAAATTAAATTTAGTGCGTGTATCATTTCGGAGCTGATGTTTCAATTCAAGATTAAGAAAAGAATAATTACATACAGGATAAAAACACAAAATTTGATTGATGCCTTCAATGCAAGTATAACAGTAGAAACTGAAGACACCTATAATAGGATGTCAAGAGCGATGTTTGAATTCAATAAATCATTATTTAATCCACTGCATAAATCTTATTATAATGACATTGATGTAGAAATTTTAAACAGATGCAGGACAGTAGCACCCGCTGGTAAATTTCATTACTTTTATCATAGTAATGAATTACATATAGAGATTGACCAGAACAAGGCATATACACATAATTTAACTAAAATCGTAAAAATTCCAGTGTTTAAACAATTTGACATTTGGATGCCTTATGAGTATGGTAAACATGATTTTAATAACATGGGAGAATTATGTTTATTCTTAGTTAAGTTTACTGGAAAACAAACATCATTATTTTTTAATAAACAATATAATTTAATATATGGCATGTTTTTAGAAGAGTTTATTGACGAAGTCGAAATTCTATATTTTAAAAAGCCTTCTTCGATTTATGAAGTAGATTATAAAAGTATAGTTGAGAACCTATGGAAGACTAACATATCAAATAATTTAGGTGAAGACATCAAGGTTAAGAAATTGATTTCGAATGTAAATATCGGATTGTTAGAAAAGGGAACTAACAAGTCTCAGAAGAGTTTAGTATTTGATACATTAAGTGAAGCATTGTATCATCAAAATCTGTATGGGGGAAGAATTAATAAGATTAGTGGATTTTATGATGATAAGGTTTTGACAGAGATGACAGATGAATATATTAAAGAATTAGAACAGGAAAGAGGCGAGGGATGGGTTTTAGAATTTAAGGCTCATGATAATGATGATGATAGGTACCGGAATTCTGATGACGGTACATATAAATTTTGGAAAAATAATATGTATTATCACAATCATTGTCGTGAATGTTATAAAATTATAGATGGTAAAAAATACGATATCAAAAACGTTGAGAAAGAATCAGAAGTCAAATATTACACATTGACAACGACACATAAACAAGACTTAACCAATGGCTTTAGGTATATTAAAGAGCTACTCATGCAACGACATAATTTTAAAATGCATAAAGATTATAAAACATTGAAAAACAACAATATCAATGTGCATAGTGTTAAAACCGATGCCTTCATTATTGATAGGAAAAATATTGACAAGGCCAAAACATTGATTAAGTTTTCAACCAAAAGGGGAGGATGGAGAGCTGAAGATAATAAACAAGTATCACCACCGAGCGATATATACAAAATTAAGGTTAATGAGTTATCAGAAATTCCGACTTACAATAATGTAAAAATTCGTGTTAAAGACGAATACGACACCAAAAGCATTTGTGAGCAAATTGTGTCGTGTAATCCGGTGTTGATAAAAGCAAAACTGGCTGGAAGCGGCAAGAGTTATATAGGCGAATATATGAAAAATCTAGGTTATAATGTGTTATTCGTATGTTCTAATAACAAGCAGAAGCAAGAAACCGAAGCCGACGCCGTAACATTAAACAAGTTTTTCAGTATTCCAATAGAAGCTGGAGAAAGACTACCGACATTTGACCATTCTGATTATAATTGTATTGTGTTTGATGAGCTAGGTATGGCGGGCAATTATATTTTGAACAGAGTTAGGGAGTTTAAGGATACGTACCCAGAGAAGATAATTATAGGAACTGCTGACGGGAAGCAGTTGAAACCTATAGCTGATTTAACTAACACCCAGGACCACGAGACATATTTAAACAACTGTCTTAATCAAATATTTAAATATAAGATTTATCTTAAGATATCTAAGAGACTTAAGACAGAAGAAGATAAAATTAAATTGAATGATATATATAATGACATTTGGAAAAATAAACTGCCCATTAAGGAAATAGTAAATAAACATTTTGAAACTACAAGCGACATCATGGAAGGAGAGCATAACATAGCCTATACTAATGCTAGGTGCAAATGGGTAAGCAAAACCGTAAGAAATAATTTAGGAAAGACAGATAAATATGAAATTGGAGAGCATGTGATATGCAGAGTTTATAAAAAAGAAATGGGGCAGGTGTTTAATGTAAATATTACTTATGAAATTATTAGTATTGATGATTGGAAAGTAGAAATCCAAGATATCAAAAGTAAAACTATATTCATGACAAACACCACGACTTTAGACAAGCACTTTATACATGCGTATTGTGCTACATGTCATTCGTCTCAAGGGGCTTCTCTAGATAAAAGCATTACTATACACGAATGGGATAAATCACATTTGGTCAGCCGTGAGTGGATTTGGACAGCCCTCACGAGATGCAGAGATATCAATAAAGTCAAGTTTTTCAAAGCAGACGTAGATGATACTGATTTAAATGAAGCACAAGTAGCCAGATATTTAGAACATAAGATTAAACAATATAAATTACAAGACATAAAAGCAGAGAGAGAAATAGACAACAAACAATATATTGATGTCAAATGGTTATTTGACAGGCTTAATACCAGATGTAATAAATGCAGTTCAGATTTTGACATAGAAATAAATAATGGAGTAATAAATAGCAATATGACAGCCCAACGCAAATGCAATCTGTATGCACATGAAAAAGACAACTGCGAAGCGTGGTGCAGATATTGCAATTGTAGTGCTAAATAAATTGGTCTAAAGAAATGATAACTTAAGATAAATATAGTTATTATGGGTGAAAATAAGTATAAAAAAGGACAAATTTATAAGATAGTCAGTCCTGATTTCAGTATGTGCTATGTAGGAAGCACTACCGAAGGTTTAAGCAGAAGACTTGCGCGACACAAAGCAAGTTATAACTACAAACAAAAATATGGAAAGAAAAAAGACTGCTCATGCTTCAAACTATTCAATGAATTCGGTGCTGATAATTGTAAAATATATTGGATTGAGGATTATCCATGCAATAGTAAAAAGGAACTGGAAGCACGAGAGGGGTTTTATATTCAAAACATGGAATGTGTAAATACGAATGTGGCAGGACGACCAAGGAGTGAATGGCATAAGGAATACAGAGAGAAAAACAAAGAACGACTGGATGAATATTATAAAGAATGGAGTGAACATAACAAAGAACATTTACAAGAGTATAGAAAAGAATATAGAGAAAACAATATAGAACATATGAAGGATAAAGGCAAACAATGGCGAGACACACACAAAGAACACAAAAGAGAAACTAATAGATTATACAGAGAGAGAAACAAGGAAATATTGAGGGAGAAGGAGAAAATTCCTTTTAACTGCGGTTGTGGTTCAACTGTTCAAAAAACAGAGAAAGCACGACATGAAAAAACCAAGAAACACCAAGAATGGCTACAACAACAAGAGCAACCAGAACAAGAACCAGAAGAAAATTAAAATATCTTCTTTAGTATAATGAGCAATAGTAAAGAAGATATAATTAGAAATGTTTATTATGATAAGGGAGGCTTCGGGTCAAAGAACCGCACTTTACAAGAAGCAAGAAAAAAAGATAAATCAATTACTATTAATGATATCAATGAGTTTTTTAGGAAGAATGTAGAACAGAAAGCCAAGCCAAGAGGACAGAATTCATTTGTAGCTCCTAACGCATATTATGAGTTTCAAATTGATTTATTTTTCATTAATGATATCCCTAAACAAAAAATGAAAGTTGGCATGATGTGTATTGACATATTTTCTAAGTATATGGTTGTTGTCCCGCTTATGTCAAAACAGCCAGCGGACATTTTAGCAGGACTGATGGAATGTATTAAAAAAATGGGTGGAAAGCCCAAACTAATTTATATTGACGACGAAGGAGCTTATAATAATCAAAGTGTTATAGATTTCTTGAAGGATGAAAAAATAGAGTTGCACAGAACCAGAGGACACCCAGCATTCGCGGAGAGGGCGATAAGGACGTTTAAAGATAGCTTGTATAAGAGGGTTGAAAACGATGAGAAAAAAGGAAAGGCTATTCAATGGACAGACTACATACACGAGATTATATTAACTTATAACAATGGAATAAAGCACACTTCGCACGGCTTAACACCGTCAGAAGCAAGAAAGCCTAAACATCAATTAGAAGTGAGTTTAAATTTAGGTATGAAAGCCAAAAGAAATAGAGTTTATCCAGATTTAAATGTAGGAAATGAAGTTAAGATATTCAGGAAAAGGAGACCGAATGAAAAGGAGAGAGTAGGAGTATGGACTAAACAAACATACAAAATAGCAAAGATTGAAAAGAAGTTAGGACAGGAATATTATTATATTGAAAATTATGACAGGGCATTTTTGAGACATGAGTTATTAAAGGTATAAATTTATTTCTTGGAAAAAAGTATTTAAAGAAATAAAAACTATATATATTATAATAGAAATGGTTGAATTTACAGAGAAAGAGCAAGAAGAGATTATTAATAAATTCTTGGATGACTTAAACAAAAATGAAACAGAAAAGATTCTCAAACACGAACTATCCAAACATAATTACAATTCATCACTATTACTTTATTTGAAGTTGCCATTCAATGCCATTAGGTTAATCAAAGAATATGGAGAACGTAAATGCAAATGCGATAACTGCATTCATTTGAACCAGACAATTGACCACGCGAATAGATATTTTAGTGATGTCTCTACAGTATACTATTTTAATGAGTTATATAAATTCCCAAAGGAAGAAGAATTAAAGCTACAGTTTAATTTGGCACCAAGCAGGTTTAAGAAATACAGATCTGGATTTAACAGTCGTTTACATGACCCTACGCGTTTAAAACATTTTGTACCATCAAGTAAACTGAAAGAATTTAATGACATACTAAAATACATTCATGAACATAATTTTACCAAATATGAACATATCAAATTAAATTATTATCCTGAAATTAACCTATAACCATACTATAATAATAACATGTAAAATATTATATGTTATAATTATATTTCAATATTTAATTTTATTTCTTGTAAAAAAATATTTAAATAAATAAACACTATATATATTATAATAGCAATGGTGGAAACCGAAATCAATAATTATATCAATAAGAAATGCTACGACTGTTGCCACTTCAAAAAGGAAAATATGGAATTATATAAATTGAATTTACCTAATGGAATAGTTAATAATATTATTGATTATTCTTTGGACGAAGAAAATATATGTAGAACTTGTAGAAGATGGAGACGATATCAAAATATAATAGAAAATTGTTTGGCGTTTAAAAATATAGATGAAAGAAATGTTGAAGATGAAATATTGATATTTTTAACTGTGTATGAAAGACCACCTTACGATTATGTTAAACAGTTTCTTAAAATCAGTAAGAAAAAGTGTGAAATGATTAATGACATATTATGGATGTTGATTTATTATAGTAAACCCGGCGTTGATGTAAAAAAAGTCATAAAATCATATATTGAAAGTGAAAAATTTAATGTTAAAAATACAGTGAGAGATATTAATATTATTTTTAAAATGATGTATGAAAGAGGTAAGAACATATCAATTAAATTATTATCCTGAACTTAAATTATAATCATAATATAATAATAACATGTAAAATATTATATGTTATAATTATATTTCAATATGTAATTTTATTTCTTGTAAAAAAGTATTTAAAGAAATAAACACTATATATATTACAGTGGAAATGTTATTTAATTATTCAAAGTGCGAATGTTGTACAACTAAAAGGAATGATGTTAATATAACATTGTATAAGTTATTACCCGCCAATCTATGTAATAAAATAAGTGAATATGATGTATATTGTAATCAATGCTGTATAACAAGAGACCTTGAAAAGTTTTTTGTTGAAGAACATAAGGATAAGGGATATACAAAGTTTCAATTACAATTGACATTCTTTATGAGATATCAAAAACGATGTCCTGTATGTTTTTACCATACAATTGCAAGAAAGTCATTTGAAAAAGAAATTGATGAGTTCTTCAATAATAAAGATTTGATTAAAAGGTTTGGAGGGACAAGCGCAATTAAACCATATAAAGCATTTGTTAAAAAATTTCGAGGCATGTTTGATGCGATTGATTGGCATTTATTAAGTAAAGATAAAATAAACGAGGTCTTGAATGAATTTAGAATAACTAAATATCATGTATGGTCTTACTACAACACTAAATATCAAGTATGGCTACTAGTTAATTTGTTTTTCTGGGAATATATTTATTCAATAATAGGAAAAGACAATATCAAATATATAGACATTGGCGATATTGATAAATATGTAGATTACATATTTGAAGACATTTTTCCTGACTATAAATGTAACCCATAATTATTAATCATACTATAATAATAACATTTATACCCTTATATGTTATAATTATAATGTAAGTATAGCGTTTTATATATTGAAGATAAAATCCTACAAGGCGGGCCACGCAAGCCCAAAAAAATATATGATGAAAGTGATGAAACGAAGGAGGGAGTGATGTTGTTGCTGTTCTATTTTTTGTCCGGGAAATGGACAAATCGTTTTTAGACAGTTCGAATTTTTTTTTGATGACAAATATTTTTTGCAATATATTTTGCAAAATTTATTTTTTTGAAATGGATGAGGCGAGGAGATTGAGGAAATGACATTTTGGAGGGTAGTTGGTGAAATGAATGAGGCGAGGAGGAAGGAGAAAAGGATGGCGAAAATTTTGGAAAAATGATGATAACAAAACGGATGAGATGGACAGAAAGGAATGTAGAAAAATGATGAAAACAAATAAGGGTAGAAGATGGAAGATGAAAAAAAATGTAGGGTGGGGGGTATGTATGAAGCAATTTATTTGCGGGGCAAGGCCCCCGACTACTCATATGGCCTGTTTCCCTTGCGGTCCTGCAAATCAACTCCCAAAAAGGACCCCCTCATAGGTTCCGGGTCCTAAATTCCCTCCCTTCCTCCCCCCACCATGTGCGGTGGATGTGCGGGACGTTGCAAGTGAAGAAACTGGCAAACGCTCTCTTCTTTTTTGTTTTGTGGCAGCTTGCAGCATGATTTTTTGGTGGAGTTAGTTTGGTTTACTTCCATTTGCAAATGTTTTTCTGGTTCTGGTTGGTTTCCGTGGGGCATGGCAGGGGCAATCCGCATCCCACTCGCGAGGAGCCGCTGAGCCGATTCTTGTCGCGCTGCGTGGGGCGACACCGCAGCGAGGCGCAGGCCTCGCTCAAGGAGCCCGGAGCCCAAGCCCAGGGTTAGGGAGTCGGGCAGAAGTAGCCTCAGCGGAAGGAACCTGAACGGGTCCTCTGAAAGGAACATGGTCCAGGAAACCCTCTGCTTCTATGTGGGAGGTAAGCTTGTTTAAAGGGAAACCCAAAAGGGACATCCGCGTGTGTGTGTGTGTGTGTGTGTGTGTGTGTGTGTGGGTGTGTGTGTGTGTTGTTGCCGGTGTCCAGTTGGGAGTGTATTGTTTGAGCCACTTTGATGGGTTGGTTTAGCGGGATATCAAAGGAAATCCGACATGTTGTGGGTTTGAAGTCAACTTAACAGGAACGGAACACTTGCAAGAGGTGTCATTTTAGTGGGAGTGTGTTGTTAACCAGATTGACTGCCAGCAACATAGGGGCTCCAAAGCGCTGTTTTGACACAAACCAAGTTGTTGGATCCAGGAGTTCCCAATCCACCCTCCAAACAGGCACAGCCAAACTCAAAGGACCCTCGAAGAGTCCAACAGTTTGGTTGACAATCCGTTGATGCGTAGGCCCTGGCTGTCCCCTTGACGCTCGCGAACGCGGGGGGCAGCCCCTCCAAGTTACAAGGCGGAGTGCGACGAAGACTTGAATGCTCTTGGCGACTACAGCTTGTTTTTGTTTGGATTCTCGAACCTCGACATCGAGACGGATGACTCAGGAGACTATCAAGAAATTGAGAGTGCGCCCCAGTGCCTTTTGCACTGGGCTGGATGCGTTTCGCATGTGTCGAGCTCCGTAGCGCCCAACGCTTGTATGTCTTCTGGGTATGTGTTTTGAGGTGGAGGGCGGCTCTTTCTCCACAAGGACAACTCTGTTTTATAGGTCGTCTTTGTGTGGTGGCCGGTTGCTCGAAATAGAATCCAACTTTCAACACCCTGGGAGTTGAGTTTGGAAGAAGCAGGTCTTGTTTGCCGAGCTAGCAGACCCCTGTATTTGCTTGGCAAGACTTTTACAGGGGAATTTTAGCTTAGCTGTTGGCACGAGATCAAGTATCCACTATGTCCGGGCTTCAATGGACATGAACTTAGTTTGCAGTTGTTTCCGGAGCAGGCCTTATGTGGGTCTTATTTTTGTTGAATGTTTAAAGGGTGCAATCCTGGTTCGATCATGTTATTTTTGCGGGGACAGGTTCTGTTGTTATTTCGAGGTGTAGTCCTGCTTACTTCAGTACCATAAGCCAGAGGTGTCCTCTTGGTTGTTTTGGTGAAAATCGATGGCGATCGATGGATTGACTTGGTTTCATCAACCAGGGCAACTCATCTCTTTCCCAAACGGACACCTGTGTTGAAAATTGTGATGCCCCGGGACCGTGCAATCCAAACTCCAAACCTGCCGCAAGGCTAACGTCCGCACGGTCGGCGGCTGGGGACTGCGGGCCGAGCGATGGCCATGCGACTTGGCGATCCTAGTTTGTGTGGCTCAGGGGGGCAAGATGGGGCAAGTACCACGACGCAAGAGCCGAGCTCTTGAAACACCTGCTTCAGAATTCTGCCTGTGCCCTCAAAAAACCCTCAACGATTGGTTTTTGCATCCAAATCCTGGGGTGACATCCCTTTTTTAAAGGATAGCTTGAGGGTCCAGGTAGACTGAAGATCTCGCACAGAAAGGTCAACTTGAGATGTGCATCTCATGCATTGGATGAAGATGGTGTTTGTTTGCTTGACCTGGTTTCAAAAGGGCGATGGTCATGAATAATAATATAGATGGTATTGTTCAAGGCAAGAAGTGCGACTGGAAGACCAGCGATTCTCTCACTATGAGATCCCAGGATGGGTTGATCTATGGGGGGGGGTGTCCCATAGAGGGAGTGCGGATCACTTTGCATGAAACCACCCCTACACATTAGTCCACCAGCTTCATTGATCTAGGGTCGACATTATGATAGAGAGGTCCCACAATTGTGATGTGGGCGCTTGCTTCCAGTTTGAGGGCAGTTTGGAGCTGATGTGACTAGAAACCACCACCTTTCCTGGCTTCCCCTGCTTGAAACGCTAAGCGACTTATTCTCCGACTCAAGAGACTGCACAACAGCAACTAAAGACATGCTCAAGCTCCGTGGCATCTTGGCAGCAAACCAGTACTAAGGGGCCCGGCCTTGGGTCAATATCTTGAGAGTCAGTTTCATTCGGTCGGCCTGGCTGGACAATTTGAACCAGCTTTCCTTTTCCGGGAAACGGGATGCTTGCAGCGACACGAAGGGAGCTTGTGGCCGGCCGAGGGGCCCATTTTCTTTAGGATCCGTATGGGTAGATCACGACTCACCGACCTGGATTTCAGTCCCATAACTTGGGGCAGTCCATTTTTTAGGTGAGTTTCAGGGTCCAGGTAGATCCAAATTGGACCGTGCTCGTGCTGTTTGCTCGCGTCACGGGTGCACGCACCATGCGCCATTAAAAGACCGGTAATGTACTTAGGGACAGGAATGGTCCACCTGGTAGAATCTTTAAGCGCAATAGATTCGCCAAGTTAGCAAGTTGTTGGTAACCAAGAGGACTCACTCAGAAATCCCCACACCGGGGTTCACTTTGTTTTCTAGGGGGGTATGCCCCAAATGGCCCAATCGGCCATATGAGTTTTGAACATGAGATGTTCCGAGTTCTGCCTGCTGCTGCTGGGAGCTGCAGAGGCAGCCACGGCGGCTTTGAGGTGGGGTTCGGGAGATGGAGGTTGCTCAAAGGGGTCTAAACTGATTGGTCCCCTAAAATACTTGGCTGATACCGTGGATGGACAAAAGCCTGCACCACAATATCATTGACATCCCTTCCCGGTTTTTGGTGGGTTGATCATCGGGCCGTTCACAGGCACAATCCGCGAGGTCTGATTTTCCAGGCGAGCCTCGAAGGCCTCGAAGGCTTTCGGCTGTTCAATTGGGATGGGGCCTGGTTTGGTGGGTTTTTAGGGGAGTTTCCAGTTACCCTCCCACCAACTAACATGGGTTTGTGCAAAAGGCCAACTAACCAAACCACAGGGCCAAACCACCAATCCAAAGGGGAACCTGAGAAGGATAAAGGCCGGAGGTGGCCGAAGCTTCGAAGATGCGTTCATCTGGCTACAAATTGTGACTCCATGTGTTGTACAGCCGGGGAAAATACGGAGTTTCTCAAATCGGAATCGGTCCCCGAAAACGGTCCAGTTGCTTTTGTTTCGAATACCAACCAAAAGGGGATCGCCATTTTGAGAAGCTCCCTAATATTGGCTAGGGAAACTCGTCCAGGCAACATGCGCAGAAACAGCGCGGAGTATCAGCAACTGGAAGCCAGGATGCTATGCGTGGTCGAGGAAGCTACGGGGTTCGTTTGGGGAAAATGATCATGGCACATCTATCTCTCTGACATTTTACCCGGTGTTGCGAGCCGGAAGCACAGGGTCGATTCACCTACGGGTTGTATGCTTTGGGCCCCTCCAGCCCAAAGTGGGTCCACCATTTTGAGAAACACCCCTTTCGAAGAGAGCTTGAACCCACCGGCCAAAGAAGGCCAAAGGTAAACTCAAGCCATTGGGCCTGTGTTTTTTGAGGGTGCTCCTTTTGAGGGTAACAACCACCCATGGTGGGCTTTTCCGATTTAGGACACCCAAAGCGACTGGATGCCACTGCATGTAACACGCGACGTCTTCCCTAGAGCTTTTGGAGCCGAGTTTTTTTGGGGGGAAGCTGCGGCCAATACTACTCTCACTTGGCGAAAGCGAATCCACCTTTTGACGTGTTGGTTTTCCTGATGTGGTGAATTTGTAGTCAAGTTTCAAAAGGTGATCACTTGTTGTTTTGTTTTTTTCTGCCGCACAAGTCGCCCTCTGAGGTTTTCTCGCCCATACCCGTTGGGGACACTGTGAATCTTGACAGTGGCTATGAATGTTTTTGTTTAGTCGGTGGCCTGCCCATTGATTGACATGGGAAGACACAAAAGACTGTTTCTCAAATAGGAAGATACACAAATATCACGGTTTCTCTCAAAATGGACCCAGTAGCTGCTACCCACCATTTTTTGGGGGGGGACCGATTCCCATGACACGAAGTCCCCGGTCAAAAATGGACCCTTGTCGCAGGTCCTTAGCGCCGAAGCTGTGGAAGGACAAAGTGAAGGCGAGAATCAGGACTAAGTAGGTAATACTGTGGGTGGACAAAATCCATTTCGCACCACTTTGAAACCAGGGGAAATCAGTTTGGTTGGTATTTACAGGGGAATCATGTTTTTAGGGCTTCTTAGGTGGTGCAGGATCTCGTCCACCCACAGTATGGGTTGCGCAATGTTTTCGACAAAACCCGGCTTTGCCCCTGCACAAGTCTCGGGGCATATCAACCGTCAATCTTGCCGTTTGGTAGTCCCCCATCCGCTTCTCATGGGATATCTTCACTTTGGGTAGATAGGTATCGGATGGTATCGGCTTTGAGGTCAGTCCATCGGTGAGGCCAACAGCACCCGCCTTGGGGCTATGAGTCACCGTGCCTGTCCGTTTCAACAGACCGCTTCCTTTACTAGGGGTTCACGTTGGGATGGTCAGCAACCTGGTACGGGACGGAGCCTTAATAACCATGATGATTCCTGTTAAGGGAACCATGACAATAGGCCATATAAACATGCTTTGAAGATGGCTCAAAAAGGAGTGTCTGCGTTTCTTGAGGCAACCCTTTCAGGTTGCACCATTTGGGGGACATGCTGGACACAAATACCCATGGAGGTGGTGGCTTTCAACATCGCGTTTTCCCCAAAGGTGAGCCGCCTCAAACGAGGCGCGAAATAACATTCAGACCTGGAGGGAGTTTTGACCATGGCTCACGGCCATTCTGGCCAGGTCTTCTACGTGAAGGACGCGGACTTTGCGACCGCCTTCGACGCGGGAGCCCCAAGGCGTTTGATGTGGGTGTGTCTTTTTTTGAGGGTAACCTTTTATTTGTGGTTAAACAGGAAACCAAAAAGAAAACCAGCCATTTTGTGGGTCCCACTAAAAACGAGAGACGCCCATGTGTTCTTCTTCAGTTTTGATTGGGTCCTGTCCAAGAACCTTCGATTCCGCTTTCTTCGTTTGGGCCCTCAAGCCTACGGGTCATTTGATCCCCGCAAGCCATGCGCAGGAGAAGCACTCTGATGGCGGTTTGGGAACAGTCCTGTTTTGTGGTTAAATTTGCAAGGGCTTGACTGGGTTGACTGGTGGGAATCTAGTCATTTGGCGAACCCTCCCACGACCGTTCGCGTGGGGGTTCCTCCCTGTACCGACACGCATGTACCCTTACACATTTGTTGTTCTTAAGATGATTTAAGTGGCAAACAAGTTTGGGCACACTTTGTCCAAGTGGCATGTTACCTATCGCTACCTTTTTTTCGGGCAACCTCAAGTCTCGTTCCGAGGCCTCCCCGGACTCTGTGGTGCTCTACCGGCCAAAGCGCAAGAGGCCGAGCCGCCCGAGAGCGACCTCCGCCAAGTCCCCCACGAAGCTCGTGGTTTCTGGTTGATTTGCGTGAGCAATATTTAGGCCATCCGCCGTACCTACTTGGACCCTTTCAGCCGTGAACCCAGGGTTTGGAGCCTTGGGGAGCCGCCGCTCGGGATATTACTTAAGCTTCGTCTTGGGCGGCGACTTGGTCCAACCAAAAGTGCTTCAGCTTTAAGCGCCCTGGCATTTGAGCCAGTGCTGGAACACTCATGTGTGATGGTTGGCATAAATGCCCTGCCCATATGTCTCCATCATATCCTAAGGATCAATCAATACCTGTGTAGGTGATATCCACATTTTTGAGTTTTAGTGATAGGCAAGCAAATGTTATCAGCGTGAAGCCTTTGGAATATGTGTTTGGAGATGATGTCATGTATGATTGGTCGAGAATCATCAGAGGCAGCTGAGTAGAGGAGATGACATGCAAAGATCAATCGATCCAAAGCCAAACTGCCTTCAACACATGGGGTTTAGACGCCAGAATCTTTGTGCCAATGGGTGACACATGCTGAATACTGGGGTAGACGGGCCAAATCACGCAAAACAGGGCTGAACTCTTGTTGTTGGTTTTTGTTCCCGCCTTTTGGGCGGTGGAGTTGCTGGCCGGACCCTGAGAGGTGTTCAAGAACACCGAGCTGGGCAGATGTTCAAGACGAGGTTTTGGGTTTTGGGCCCCATGAAGTCCAGCTAGAAATATGATCCAGAGCAACGAAGCTTGGTGGACATTTGCTTGTTGGGGTCATTGTCGGTAGTAAGGGAACCTCGGAAGTGATGTTCATGAGAGACACTAGTCAGAGGACCCACAGAAAAGTGGTTGGCATGACCTTACAGGGGAAGCACCCCCCTTCTCTGTACCTGCCAGGGGGTCATGTTCCACATGGAGTTTGCTTTGTTTGAGTTGCTACTTGTTTTGGGGGTTGCTTCAAAGGGAAGCCAAGAGGAAAACCGATGCTGACTCTGGGTCCCGGTTAACTTTGCCTCGGAAAGGTTCGCCTCGGAAAGGTTCAAGCTCTTCTCCGGTGACACCGGCAATGTGGACGAGTTGGCTTCCTGGGTGGATGCCGCCGTAGGCTGGCCCTTACCCCAGCCTGTGGTTCGTGCGATTTAAATGCTTTGGATGGATGAGAAGTCGGTTTGCACCACGAGATGAACCATGGTTGAAACCATGGCGTTTGTTGGTATTTACAGGGGAATCGAATCATTCCAGGGTTTGTTAGGTGGTGCAGGATTTCGTCCATCCACAGTATCACCTGTTTGGCCAATTTAAGCTGAGTTTCCCTTGGGTTGACATTGAATCCCTTCCGTGGCACGCGTGCCACAGAAGTGACCAAATAAGGCTCTTTGTCCTCAGGCTGTGGCTTTCAATTCGAATGGCCAATTCCAAGTCGCAATTTGAGGTAGGCCATGGTTTGTGGCAACGGGAACAGACCACGGCGGTCGTCAAACCAAGGGAGTTCGGAGTAGGGGTTCTTACAGGCGCTCAGTCACGAATTGGCCTTTTGCGTTTCCAGTGGTCCGTAGTTCAGATGGATATGCCCTTGTTCGGAGACTTCCCAAAATGATGGCTGTCCTTTTGGTGCTCCTTTAAAGCCGCAAACATTTTGACCACCCAAACAGACCCACACACAGACACGTAGCCAGGTCCCAAAAGTTGAACGCCTTTGACTTTCAGGTCGCAGGTCATGTCAGATGCTCATAGGGATCAAGTTATTGAGAGCAATAGAACTTTGCCCGTCCCTATAAATTCCCCGTCTTGGCTTTAAACATGACCTTTTGGGCAAACAGCAGGTTTCCTTTTCGTAGGGCGACGGGTAAATTTTCATGGAGCCCTCACGTGCTCGGCTCGAGCGCGCGTCTCGGGGTCTAGCTGAGCCAAGTCGGGGGGCTCAGAGCGCTCGGGAGATCGAAGCGGCGAAGTCGGCCACCAATTCTTTGGTGCACGGACGGGGAACTAAGTGAGTCACCAACTGATTAGATTCAATAAGGTTTTCGGAGTGGCATAGAGGTCATGTACTTAAGTAAGAGGACATACTGCTTTGCAATCTTATGTTGGTATCTTGCTTGGATGTTAGGACTTTGACTTTTTGCCAACTCATGGGTTTTGCGCATTAAACCACCAAAAGCTAAACTGTTAGCATGCGAGCAGAAAGCAACCGAGGATTGCAACGGGGGTTTTCCCTGTGGCTTCCCTTGAAGCCAACCACAAAACGAGTGCAAGCCCAGCTCCAAATCGACATGAATATCCAATAAATATTGGCCGTCTATTGTTGTTGAAACGAGCAGGCCTTGACCCCTTTCAAGGGAAACCAAAGAGAGGCGGTTTGAGCAAAGGCGTTCAAGCACGTTAATTAGTGAAGTAGAGTATGCAGCCGCACTTGGTGAATGGACAAAACTCCTCAGGAAACTGACGTCCGGCAACGGGTCCAGATACGACATGGGATGTTTGAACCACAGTTGGAGGAGGTGAAATATGTTGCGTGCATTTGGGCGGTGCTGCACGGACGGACTTGAGCAAGTGCGCTTATCATTTGGCAGGCGTGTACGCAGTGGAAGATGGGCGCACTTGAGCAGGTCATTTGGCCGGTGTGGAGTTCTTATGATGCGGCAGGTGTTTGTGCAGTGCTTGAACATTTGGCAGGCGGGTGCACAGTGCTGCGCGGACACAGTTGAGCAAGCGTGCAGTGCAGCGTGGACGCAGGCAAGCGGTTCCCCTAACATGAGGCAGGTGTGCTTGCAGTGCTGAGAGAGTGCACGTGGTGGCTGCTCGGGTGGGCTGCTGGTTTTGGGGGCTGCTCGGGTGGCTGAATATTTATTGAGGTGGGTGGTTGGCGCTGTAGACAGAGAGCGAGCGAGCAGCATGCGCATTCTGGTTCCAGTATTCGAGTTTAGAGTTAGCGCGATTTTTCCAGGGTTTGACTTTACCTGACTGGTGCGCTCTCCCACCTTGCAACATGAAACCTGGCGGAAGGGCTCAGGCAGATGGGGGGATTGATCCCTGGCGGTTTCTTAGCGCCTGGCGCCTTTGTTTTGACACATGTTGACTGTTTCTGGAGGTTATCGAAGTCAGAAACCGGGGTACCGCTTTAGCCTATACCAATAAGGTGACTCTGGTGACTTCCGGGGGAGCCGGTGGTCAAGAGCCCAGTCCCTTGATCTACCATATCTACCCTCAGCTCAGGTTGCTGCCGTTTTTGCGGGGGCATTGTGTTGACTGTTTCTGGGGGTTGTTTCCCTTTGACCCAGTGACTTTCACCATGGTAAGCTCAGACAGCCAGTTTTGAGGCGAGATCGAGATGGCCCCGGTGATACGAGCTCCAAGTGGCAAGGAAGGTCCACCGCGTGGCTTGTGGCTTGGAACCATTCCAAAATCGAAGCATCGGGTTTCTGTTTGGAATCCCACAACTAGGTCCCCCAGTAGTACCCTTTTACCCTTGTTTGGGGGAGGGTTCCCCTACTAAAGTAGACTACAGAAAAAAAGGGTACCCTTACTTATTCTAACCTCTCTACGGGAGCACCTAGACAAGGGTCCCTCTTTCACATGCTTCCTTGCCAAAATGCGAGTGCGGCTTTTGTTGCCACAAGCCAACTGTCGCCGTGTTTTGTGTGCGACCTTTGGCCCCATAGGTGAAGATTCATCTAACTCATTTCAGCTTGGTGAATCAGTGTTACTCACAAAAGATGGAAAAGGGCATAGTTCTTTAAACAAAACAAAAACTCACCCAGTACGTAGCAGATAGTTGCCTCTGTGGCCTGCCTTTAGTCATGGAAGCACACATTCGCCACATCAGATAGTTACCTTGGTAGATGACTCCATGTCCCAGTGACATCTCCTTGCGGGTGTGATATTTTAGGTAGGGGTTTGCCTGCGTTCTGTGACATGTGCAGGACGCACCCCCCTCATTTCGAGCGGAACTCATTTCAATAGAACAGCAATGGTCATGGTTATGTAAACGCAACTGGTGGACGAGTCATTTTTTTGGCCATTGCTCAAGGCCACACAAGCCAACGCCAAAGCAACCCATTGATGACTACAAGTCCCCTTCTCGGCAACCCTCCGTTTTAGCAACCCCCCATTTTACGTAAAGGATTACCTCCAAACCGGGGGTGAGGCTTACACTGCTCAATCGGGAGGGGTTGCTTGGATGCGGATGCAATGCTAGCGAAGTCCTCACCGAACCCGGAGCATTCTCAAAGAAACATCCGTCACGTGCGCAGTCTCAAGTTCGCTGCTCAAGTTTGCTCGAGTTCACAAGCATTCTTGAGCACGCTGCGGCGAGTTTTTCTGTTGCGCAGAGCCTTCATTTGGAAGCGGCGGCTTGTTGCTGAGTGTTTCACTGTCATCCTCACTCTCAGCTGGTGAATTGTAGGGACTATAGTGGAGGTGAGGTTTGAAAACCCCGTTGGCCAAACTGAGGCGGCGTTCATTATCAAACTGTCCTGCGTTGCGGGACCTCTAGCTTCGTTCCTTGCCCCTTTGTGCTCTAGCCATGACAGAAGCAGATCTTATTAGTTTGGGTTGGAGCAGCCCCGAGCCCCAAAAAATCACTCTAAAACACCACCAAGGCAACCAGTTGGGGGCTTCTGGTCTCACCCATGAAGCTTCTTTTAGTGGGCCCTGAATGTTGCATAATCTTACTTGGTGTTTGTTGTTACTTCACTGACATTCGTCCAGGGGATGTAGTATTCCCCTGGCTGGTTCAAACATCATCCTTCTGGCACCAGGGTGTGTCGATTTTTGGGGGATCACCCAAATTGGTGTGTTTGTTTTTGTTTGTGTTTGGTTGTCCATTAAACCTACAAAAACAAGTACCCTCAAGAAAGATACCTTCAAGTGACTTTCCTCGCGCGAGTCCTTGCCCTTAGGAGAATCGAGTGGAGCCCAGGGCAAAGGTCACGGCGGTGAAGGCGGCACCTATGAATCCAGGTGGTTGTTTTTTTCCCCGTCCTAAGGACGGGTGTTTAAAGGGCCACCAAAAGGATGCAGTTTCGGCGGCCCCTGCTTTGGGAATGGAGCGCCAATAAATTTGTTCCTGGCGGTTCCAATGGACCAACGCGCTTATGAATGCTACAGTCCCCGGGACAATTACATGAGAGGCTCCCCCCAACTACATTGAAAAGGGGCTCATAGTCTATGACAAGTTGTAGGGAAATGAGTTTGGGAGATGTTCCACAATTGGTTGTTTCTTTAACGTCGATGTGGTAGCCGCCTTTCTGGTTGGTCGAGGAGGACACCAAAAGGATATTCAGCCTTTTGGGGGGCCAGGGTCCCTATTTTAGGAGACACCCACGTGAATTTGCAGAGCATTCTCGCCCGGCAGTGTGTTGGCCTATTCCAGCTGTACCTGCGAGGGGGGGTGGAAATTGCATTCGCAAGCGGAAGAAACCTACTCAGCTGCTCCCACGGAAGCTCGTTTCTCCAGAAGGCGGACGCAACCACCCGGGTCATTTTATGGCAATTTAAATCTGAATGTCCGTCGTACCGAGAGTCACTGGGCTTTTGTCATTCCACGATTGCAAGGTGAGCTTTGGGTGGGAGCCCTTTGTTCGTTTCTGTTCTTTAAAAGGAAGGGGGTGCGTCAAGAATCCCCGCCAAATGGAAGGGATCTCCCTTTCTGTTGGGGCTTTCCTTTGGATGGGCCCAAGGCCTTTTTTCCCGTGGAAATTCACTGGGGGTTTGTTCTCCGGAACCCTCCTCACAGCTGCTCAACCCCAGCGCCTCTCTGGGCAGAGACCGAATCCATAGCTTCCACCTGTTGGTTGGATAAAAATCCAATTCTGCAGAAAATTTGGATCACTGTTCCGGGGGGAAGACTCTACTCCACCTGGCTGATTCATGGGATACCATGGCGGGATCCAGCCGGCAGGAGGTCCGACGCGAGGGTCTCACCGAGCGGCGCGGAGCGCTCACCGAGCGCAACCGAGGCCCGGGGTTGGGAAGTCGGGCTGACTCCTGCTCCACCCTGTCCAAAGCCACTGGATCCGACCTTTTGGGTTTCCCCCTTTTCCCATGTTTACTCAAGGTTCCAAGAGATGAACCTTGTATCTGGCAAGTCATTCCATTCTCTTGAATCATTGTTCGCTCCGTTCTTGTGAAAAGAACGACCCTGGAAGAATGAGGAAGTTTCCTCAACCAAGCGGTTCAACGTGTCCAACGGCCTGCTCGAAGGACATCGGTGATATATCTGTCAGGCAAGCCCCGGGGGCGAGATGGAACGTCCTTTGCTCGTTGAGTTGGCTTTCCCATTGCCATAAGCTAGGACGTGCCTTTCCCAGCTTCCCTGTGCTTGCTTTTTTTTCTAAAATAAATAAATACACAAAATCTTTGTTTGGTTCCCTATAAGACCAACAAAAGAGTTACGGAGGACGTTTGGGGATGTGTCAATACCAAGAAATGTGGGCCACGTTGTGCCCATGTTCACAGGGCACCAATTGAACAAACATGAAATCTAGGCATTTCAATCACACGGTGCTGTCCGGTCATTCGAGTCTGGAGCACGGTCCCGAAAGCTTATAGGTAATACTGCAGGTACTATTCGAGAGATGCGGAGAAAACTTTCTCCAATGCCTAGCAACAGCCAAACGCACACCTCTGTTGCCATGCTCTGTTGGCCATGCAAAAGAGTTGTCGTGTTGTTTTCCTCGAGGCCCGGCCACAGAGAAGCCGGAAGCCAAGTCCCCACGCGTGAGGACGTGTGGGGGCTGGGACTTGGCGTCCAACTTTCGGAGCTCGTCGCTACCTCGCGTTGTAATTGAGATGCCTTGTGACGAAGCTGTCATTTGAGCTTGCCAGTACAGAAATCAACAGCTATATGATTCCGTGATATCTGCAAAACTCTGAAGACGGGGTGAACACTGGACGGGGCAAAAAGGGCCTGGGTTCGCCCTGGATTAGCGCTGGGGAGTTTTGGTATTGAACCCAAGTTCCGTTGTCTTCGGCAAAAGCCCAGTGACCTAATCAACTTGTGTGGATTCATGGTTTCTTTTGTGCACAACGGCATCAACGGCACAATTGTGTATCAGCCAAATGATATGTTTGAAAGCTTCATCGCGTTGTTTGATTCTATGTTGAGATGCCCATTGGAATATCAAGTGTTTGTTCAACAGGTCCACTTAACCATGATCTTTAGTTTTGGATCTGATTCCTGTGAGGTCTTTGCGCTCGTGCTTAAATCTCTTTGGATAGGACCCCTCAAAGCCGCGTTGCTGCCACAGGCGCGTGGCGCGTTTCGGACGTCGGCTTGGGTGCAAGCAAGGGCTATGTACGTATAGCTGTCCTTTTTGGGTTTGGTTAGACATTTCATGGGTTATTGGTCTTATAATCCGTTTGCCAGCAGGGAAAACCATCTATGTTTCCAAAAGGTCACCTCTGACTTTGTGTGAGTCATGTGCCCTTTATGTGTTGCCCTTGATGTAATTCGGGCTTTGCTGGTGTTTGCAGGGGTAGCCCTTTGCAACTAGATGTCCCCTTTGCCAGAGAGTGCAAAACAGCGGGCTACTGTGTCTCTCTTTTGGTTCGCTGACGTTTTGGGGCATGCGATTCAGATGGAAGGAAAACACAAACACTAAAAGGCTAAAAGGGTCTCTCGATAGCTGGGCGTTGTATCAGCAGGAGTCCATTGGGTTTCAGTGATCTGCCTGTGTTGTTTTGCTCCAGGTTGTGCGGTGTGTCTCTGTCTGTGTGCCGGGGAGTTCAATGATTGCAGGGCTGGCCCTCTGTGAGCTTGCCTTTGGCAACTGGACTGACTGCAGTCGCCAGACCATGAGGCCAACCTCTTCAGGAGAAAGGGAATTAGTTCAGGGGAGGCATGAAGGGTGGGAAGGGCTTGAATGAAGCTGTGGCACATATCTCTTTGGGAAGATTTTGAGAAGTTCTCAAAGTTGCTGTTGGGGTGGTTTCGGACAAACCCGGTGAATCTTTTGAGGCTCAGTTTGTGGATGGCATACTTTTAGAGCCACATCTTCCATTTCGTCACCGGACCCCCCGCATCTCAAGGCGCCGGCACGACCACCCCGCGATCTGGGCGAGGCCTTGGGCTGAGGACCTCATTGGAGCATTGGCACAGAAGTTCGCATGAGACAACGTGGGGACCCCTACAGGTGTACTCCAATCTTCCCACAACATAGTCGAGATATCGCAAAATATAGTCACCATATTGCCAAAAATAGCCAGAATATAGCCGAACTGTTCGGTTTCTTGTTGCACAAGAAGTTCGTTTAATCTGCGGTGATTTGTCCTCGCACGTTGCTTTCCGAAATGGCACGGAGATCAAGAGGTCGGTTGCATCCGCAATGCAGAGGTGAGGGGGGTCCAACTGGAGATGGCTTGCCCCTTGCCAGACTCACCAACTTGCCGGATCTTCAAACTTTGAAGCAGCAACTTGCTTTTTGTCTTTGCACTTTTGCACGGGGTCTGGATTTGGCCAAGTGCTTTGTTTTGGTTAGTATCTTCCACTAACTTAACATACCTCATTGACACCTCAGGCCAGAAACTTTGGCACACCCTTGCACCCTGGCGTGGGCTCCCCTATGGTCAAACCCAACAAAGAGTTCCCGTTTTCGGCCAGGGTCACTGGGCTTGTTTTCGCGTCTGGCTTTTGGCTTCTTGTTGCCCGAGTTTTGCGGGAAGAGTGCTGGATTTTCTGATGCCGAAAGGAAAACCGAGAAGCCAATCCTTGGACCTTTGGGTGTTGAACCTGATGTAGAAAAATCCCACAATTTTTCGGGCGACCCGCTATAGCTCCGCCCATTGGCCCATAGAAACCGCTTGGTTTCACCCGTTCGAAGCGTGCGGCTGAGGTCGGGATGCCTGGCAAGAGGTGCGGGCTGCCGAGCAAGAGGCGGAGAAACTGGAGGCGGGGACCGGTTCATCGGACTCGTAGGGGGAGATCCCGGCGCCTCCTTTTTCTCGTTTTCAGAGGGGGTGTCCCCTCGAAATCTGACCAACAAGCTCGAGGCTTGGACAGTACTAGACAAAGGGTCGAAGGGATGGAATTGGAGACTCGCATCACCTGAACTTCAGCATAGGTGCCTTCGAAAGGCAGCCCCTCATAGTCAGGGCCATTTGTTTTCTTTTGGTGATACACGATCTACGCCGAGGGCCATGACCCCCGGGCCCTATGGAGAACTCGGACCGGACGCCGGGATTAGTTTTGAAGGCCCAAAAATCGTAGAAAGCGGACCCTTAGGGTAAGCAACGAGAATCTTTGGAAGGTGCGGCTTTGGGCATCTTTTGTGAGGCCAAGAAAGCCGCTTTTGGGCACTGAGACCTTGGCGTTCCAACTCGCCTTCTCACAAATGGAATGCCCGATCCCTCCATGAGCTAACTTTAAGATCTCATTCTGCTCAGAATCAAGCAGGTTGGCCATGAATTTCAAGAGTTGGAACCCCTCAAAGCTAGTTGTTGGACGTAAATCGCCATGTAAATGATGTCCACTGGGTCCCTTCAAGTGAAATGCACGCCCAATTCCTGTTGGGTAGGTTCCCCATTCGGTCCAAGGCCGTTGCCGTCCGCGGAAGCCGCTCGGAATTCGGGAGGCGGAGCTGGGGTCGCTGCAAGCGGAGTGCGAGCTGCTGACGCAGGAGGTGGCCACAGCGGAGGCTCAGGAAGCAGAGGCGGGACCATCCAACGGGTCGATCTGAGGGTTTTATTTTTTGTATTAAGGTGAACCCTGGATCTAAGTAGAACCCCTGGTTGATGAATAGGGGGGTGTCCGCTTTTAGTGGGGATTCATCACTTTTGGAGGGAACGCCCCCCTTGACATACGGTTCGAAGTTTAGGAATCCGCCGCGCCGCTCCTCCCTTTTGCTCGTAGTGCTTCCGTCTTAGGCAGAAGTAGGATTGTGGTAGGAGGGAAATCCTCCTACCTGATGATCAGGAGTTGCAGCCCCGGCATTGCTTGCCGGGGCTGCGACCAGTGGAGGGTCTCCTCGCAGGGAGCTTCCAGGCACTGCGGGGTCTGCCGGGGGCTCGGGGCATTGAGGAGTCTCTGCCTCGACCCCCGGCTGTCGGCGCCATCTGATTTGAGTGCCCTTTTGGAGATTCTCCAGGGCGCTCAAAGCCAGGTGCTGGTGCTCCTTGAGCAGAAGGGAGCCAGCAGCCGACGGGAGCCTAGCCGATCTCCTCGTAGGGAGGTTCGGGAAGGATCTCCTCGAAGGGAGGTCATCAGGCCGACCCGCAGTGAGTGGCGGCCGTCTCTTAGAGAGAGAGACGAGGCCCGGGTGCAGAGAGAGATCCTCTCTACTGCAACCCCAAAGAGCAGCTCCAGCTCCAGTGTTGTGTGCCGCCACCTGTTCCTCCTAGAAGGGAGGACAGGAGTGCCGAAAGACCAGAGGCTGAGCGTCTGGTCCTGGCCCCAGCCGAGGCGAAGAGGAGGCCTGTGGAGCCCGCCTATCCCCCTCCGAGGTGGGAGGGTGGAAAGGAAAAGGGCAAGGGCAAAGGCAAGGTTAAGGGCAAGAGCCCAAAGGGCAAAGGAGAAGGAGCTTGGCCCAAGAGGAGCAAAGGAGTTAAGCACCGCAGTCGTCAGGAGCGGTGGTGGGCCGAGGGTGGCCCGGGCTACGAGCGTGCAAGGGAGAGATCTCGGTCTCCTAGGAGCAGTGAGGTTGAGGAGGTAAAGGAGGACACAGCCGCCCAGGAGGAGCGTGAGGAGGAGGAGTTCCGTGCGTTGGACCTCTTGGGAGATCGCCGCCCCAGGGGGGAGGAGGAGATCGAGCGGGACTTGGAGTTGGAGGAGGCAGAGGAAGTGCTTCCCGGCATCAGGAGGCCGGTTCCCTTGGAAGGGGAGTCGCAGGCTGAGGCCTGGGCCAGGAAAGGACGCTCGCTTGAGGTCCTGAGCGATTTGGATTAGGTAGAACTCCGAGGGGAACCTCGCCGGAGCCCGCCAGAGGCTTAGTGTGGGATGCCAGTGCGACGCCCTGCTGCAAAGGTCGTGTTAAGGAAGCCAGCTGCTAAACTCCCCGTCAAAAAGAGCCCAAAGCTTAACAAGGAGCTTGAAAGGCCTGGTATCCTTAAGAAAAGCCGGGGCGGCAAGAGCCCCAAGGAAGCTGAGATTGAGAATCCATTCCTTCCTTTTGACTCAGGTGCCATTTGGATTGGATCGCAGTTGCATTTGAAGGGAACTTATTGCAACAACCCTGTGGAGGTAGCAGGTGAGATCACTGCACGGTTTGAGGATTCCAGTGGTAACTACCTTAAATTGCAGGTATGTGGGAGCCCTCATCTTCACGTCCAAGAGTACGTGCATGGAGCAATCCGGGCCGGGCTAGCAGGAGAGTTGTTTATACCAGAGGGAGTGATGAAGGTTCCAGCCCGGGGACCGGAGTTTTTCCACCCCGTTCTGATGAAAGAGCCAGATCCTGCGTTGCCCTGGTGCCGAAATCCAGTGGTAGGAAGCAGCCCGACTCCTGGAGAGGGAGATCTAGGTCAGTTGCATCAAGTCGCCGAAGCCATGGGTTTCAGCCAAAATCCGATGCCCCAGGCCCCGCCGAGCGCTCCTCGATTGGGAGCAGGCCAGCCAGATCCTTTGCAGGACCGGGACGGGGGTTCGGTGAGCAGTGGGGAGAGCAGTGGGGTCAAGAAGAAGAAGAAGAAGAGGAAGAAGAAGAAGGGAAAGAGATCAGGAGGGCCTCACAGACGCACAAAGGAACGCATCAAAGAAATGCTAGTGAGGTCGAGATGGAACTGGAGAGGCAGCAGCATAGACCCCATGTTCAAGAAGCCTCGTCTCAGGGTGAAACGAGATCATGGAGGGAGTTCCAGCAGGGGAAGCAACAGCTCCTCATCAGAGGACTCAGCCGAGAGCGGAGGATTGTTCCAGGAGCCCAGTCAAGTGAGACGCATATCCCAGAAGTGCCCCGGCCTCCTCACCAGACATGGGATGTCGGAGGCAAACAAGTTCCTGAGGCAAGCCGAAGGTTTCTCCTCGGGGGGAGACGAAGTTCGACCCGTCATGATGAAGTATTACCGCCAACAGGTTGTCCAGAGCGGGGCAATGCCGAGCAAACCCATGAGGAGAGAGTTCCAAACGCTGGCAACCTGCCTAGACAGCTTGGTAGAGGGGAATGTGTTAGGGGCAATGGACATCTGCATGCAACGGATGAAGAGCCTAAAACTCATGGCTCAGGGGGGATCCCCCGAGACGGCCATGAAGGTCGAAGTGCTTCTCCCCGACACCGCTCGGTTGCTGTCGGCAGGGGAGGGACACAATGCCGCCCAGGAACAACGGACATCAGAGCGCCTGGAGACCCAGCTGCGAGGAAGCGCAGGGGGGAATCGTTGGATGAGTCGTTGGGAACCCCCCAAAGGGGACCGGAAGGGGGATGGCAAAGGAAAAGGAAAGAAGGGCGAGGGAAAGGACAAGGGGAAGCGTTGGGAGGGGGGCAAGCCAGCAGCTCAAACTCAGGTAGTTGCCCCCTCCTAGAGCCTGCCGTAAAGTGTACCAGTGCATGCCCAATTTATGATTGTACTAGACCGCCGCAGCCTCGAATCCCTCCTTTGCCACCCCGTGCTAGGACTAATAACCGAGGGCTCTTAGTTGGAGAGTTAAGCGTTTTGGGATCACGACTCCTGGCCTGGGAGAAGCTGCAACAAATCAAGGATGCTGTTCACTCCAGCATACCCATCACGGGACGGGACTTGTTCCCGCTCCCTCTCCCAGACTGCCAGGAGCAGAAATGGGGTTCTTGGTGCCATGCCGGTGTGCATGCCCTGAACGTCATGACCGTGGGGTCACCAGAATCGCCCATGGGGGCTGGATCACCTGGACAAAGGAAACTGCTGTCTGAATTCGTCTCCGTGTTCTCTAGGAATGAGGACTTGTTCAATTGCATGATTCCCGAGGATTCCATTGAACATTTTTGGAATTCCAAGAGCGTGAACGCATATGGTGAAGAAATCCACCATTGCAGGTCGGTGGGCTGGGCCAATCTACGTTCGAGCCTCCCGACTGCAGAGCAGGCAGGAGTGCTATCGCCGGAGATGGTAGCCACTGGGGGAGTACTAGATTTTCTGGAACACCCCACCAAGTATTTGTTGCCGTTGGATGAGAGGGTTAGCATGAAGACCCCTCGCGTTATGATCAAGGATGATGATTGGGACGAAGTGTCTCTAGGCTTGGTGAGACGAGGAATCTGCGAGGTTATTGCAGTGGAGGATGTTTTCCATGTGCATGGATCTCCTTGTCTGGGAGGACTCTTTGGGGTGCCTAAGCATGAGACCACCCCTGACGGACACGAAGTATTGCGGTTAATTATGGATCTGCGCCCCATTAACCGTAATTTCCTAGCAGTTGAGGGTGACTTGGGAACCTTACCAATGGTGACATCGCTAGGCGGGCTAGAGGTAAGGCCGCATGAGGACCTCTTGATAAGTTCAGAGGACATCAGGGCTATGTTTTACATAGTTGGCCTAGGACCTCAATGGCGCCCGTTTTTGGCTTTCGGTAAGGAGGTTCCTGATCAGCTGAGGCCTCCGGGAGACAGCCGTCCCCACGTGCTTACCAGTCGTGTGCTGCCAATGGGGTTCATCAATAGCGTAGCAGTAGCTCAACACATCCACCGAGAGATAGTCAAGCGAGATCTGTCCAAGGTAGGACCTGGTGCCGAGTGTGAGTTCAGGCGTGACTCGACTTTCCCTCAGTCTGAGGTTGGATACCGAGTTTACTTGGACAATTTTGACCTGTTAGAGAAAACTAACTCGTCAGCCGCAGAAGTCTTGAAGGGATCCAGAGCCCCCTCTTCGGATGCTCTTAGACGAGAGTACGAGAAGTTGAAAGTGCCAGCCAACCAGAAGAAGTCTGTCAGCCGAGCATCGACAGCTGAAGTGCAAGGTGCCCTGGTAGATGGAGTTAGGAATATAGCTTACCCGAAGCCTGAAAAGTTCGTCAGGTACCTCAGGGCAAGTTTCTTCTTGCTGTGTCAAACTGTCGCCAGCCTAAAGCAGTTGCAAATTGCCTTGGGAGGGTTGGTGTACCTCTTTCAGTTCCGCCGTCCGCTGATGGCCAACCTTAATGAATGTTGGTCATTTCTGGTAGAGCTCGGGCGCCAGGATCCTTCGGGGACTGCCATGTTTCCAATACCCACTGAGGTTAAGAAAGAACTCTGGTTGAGCCTTAGTCTTGGCTTGCTGGCCTACATTTGCTTTGGAGCCGAGTTCAGGGAGGTTGTCACCTGCTCGGACGCTTCCGAGCACGGAGGCGGGGTCTGCCAATCTGTTGGTCTTACTCCTATGGGGCAGCAGGCCGCATTTAAGACCGTAAGGGGGGAACAACCAGACCTCTTAGGCGATGACGGTGTGTTGGTCATCTCGCTGTTTGATGGGATTGGAGCATGTCGAGTAGCTCTTGAGCTCATTGAAGCCAATGTGTGTGGTTACATTGCCGTTGAATGTGCCGCACCAGCCCGGAGGGTCGTGGAACGCGCTTTCCCATCAGTCCTGTTTGAAGATGATGTCACGCAAATCTCAGAGGCCAATGTGTTGAATTGGGCTAGGCGCTTCCAACGTGCTAAAGTGGTGTTGGTGTCAGCTGGTCCTCCTTGCCAGGGAGTCAGCCAGTTAAATGCTAGCCGAAAAGGGGCGTTGCACGACCCTAGGACAAAGCTGTTCCAGCTGATCCAGCCAATTGTTGAATGGGTCAAAATTCACATGCCCTGGGCCAGTGTGCGAAAGTTGGTTGAGAATGTTTTCAGCATGTCAGAGGGTGACAGGGCTGCATTCACCACCGAACTCAAAGTTTTGCCCTATGTGGTAGATGCTGCAGGACTGAGCCCATGCCGACGGCCTCGGTTGTGGTGGTTTGACTTCCCTGTTGAAGGTGAGGACAATGTGTGCATCCAATTGCCTCATTCATCAAAGCCTCACGAATATGGTCGAATCTCCTTCCAGGTAGATGTAGAGGTTTGTCACTACCTGGAACCGGGGTGGGAACCCGTGTCTGGCAAGGACCATCGTTTCCCCACCTTGACAACCAGTATTCCCAAATGCCAACCAGGTTTTAGACCTGCGGGGATTAGCCAATGCACAGCGGATGAGCTCCTGGTGTGGGAGAAGGACCGCTACAGATTTCCTCCATACCAATATCGTGTCATTCATGGATTGAAGCATCGCAAGTTTGGGTGGAGAATCCTCAGCACTCGTGAGAGAGAGACATGCATGGGTTTCCCATTGGATTACACAGCAGAGTGCATTCCAAAAGGTGAAAGAAAATCTAACCCATTGCTGTTGGATGACACTCGATGCAGTTTGCTGGGAAACTCCTGGTCTGTAGGAGTCACCGCGTTCCTGTTGATGTCTCTTTTGCGCCCTTTCAACTTGTGTGCCCGCCTCAGCGTTGTGCAATTGGAAGAGCGATTGAGGCCCGGGCGCTTCGCCAGACCTAGTGGGTTTTCTGCAGCGCCCTCACTGGGAACGACCGCGAATGGGCAAAGCCACAGACCTTTCCATATCCTTGGTGAAAAAGCTCTCTACTTTGGTGTCACAAAAGGGAGCCGACCTGCTCCTGAGCCAGGAACACGACAGCTTGCCCCAGCATCAACGCCTGAGAGTGGGATTGGATCCGCGCCTGTGGAAGTGGAAAACGGTGTGTCACTGGCAGTGGAAACGGGTGACAGGTATGCTTCCAGAGCATATAAATAAGTTGGAATTGCGTGCACTGTTGTCATCAGTGAAATGGAGAGTTTGCCGTTTGCATCGGGCGCCTGTTCGTTTTGTGCATTTGGTTGATAGCCTAGTCGTGCTACAGGCCTCCTCGAAGGGACGGTCCAGTTCGCGTAAGTTGCGCCGAGTGATGCAACGATTGTCAGCTTGGCTCTTGGTAAGTGGCTCCATCATGATCCTAGGATACGTATCGACGCACCTGAACCCCGCAGACGAACCCAGTCGCAGGAGGTCCAAACGCAAATGGTCAAGCGTTGCGTAGTGGATTCCCCTAAGGAAAAGGTGCGTAAGGAGCGTCGGCAAAAACTAGGAACTTTGAAGAGCCTCATAATCAAGCCAGCCACAAAAGTCCGATATGATCGTGCTTTTGCTTCATTCTTGCAGTATCAGAGGAACCACCGCTTAGCGCTTGCTAAATCCAATCCTGAATTAGATGTTCAACTGTCGGACTATCTTGAGCATCTATGGGAAGAAGGTGAAAGCCGCTACTTGGCCGCTGATACTTTATCAGGTGTGCAGCATTTGCAACCCTCGGTAAAGGGGCACATACCACAGGCCTGGCGCCTGCTGAAGGCTTGGGCCCAGAATGAATTGCCTGCACGGGCTCCGCCCTTCACAAAAGAACAAGTTGAGGTCTTGTGTGGATGTACTTTAACCACCCCTTGGATGCCTCTTGCCCTCTTGACAGGTTTTTGGGGCTTGCTGCGCACTGGTGAGCTTCTAAAAATACAAGCCTGCCATGTGATCCCCTCAGGGGCACATGTACTAATTCATTTGGGTGAGACAAAAATGACATCTCGCAATGCCGGTGTGGAAAACGTGTACATTCATCATATCTACACGGCTCAACTGTTGCAGGCATGGGCCTCCGTAGCCAAGCCACATGATTATCTTGTGCCTGTGTCGCAATACCAGTTCAGGTTGTCCTTCAGCCAAGCCATCCAAAAGTGCCAATTCACGGGGTTCAAGCCTTACTCCTTGAGAAGGGGAGGTGCTACCGCCTTGTATATTGACACTAAAAGCTACACTCAAGTGTGCCAGCAGGGGCGATGGGCTTCAGAAAGAACTGCCCGCATTTATATCTCCGATGGAGTTGCACTTCTAACCGAGCACTCGTGGGTCATGTCACGTAAGCAAAGGTGTTTTCAGACCATGTGGTTCAATAAACTTAAAGCACTTGAGCTACCGATATATCGGAGAGCAGGGGAACGTGGAAAGGCATTCTCCAAGTCGCCGATGATGGTTAGCTCTAATGCTACCCACTTTTTTGCACCAAGGACGTGATTCCGCCTTGCTTCCGAAAGTGATGCCGACTTGGATTGGTTGGATGCCAAAGCAACCCCGAAACTTTCCGGACTAGTTTCTCTGTTTTGTACAAACTACTTGCTGGAGTGAAAAAAGGGAGGGAAGGCCGAGCGTGATTCCTTGACATACGGTTCGAAGTTTAGGAATCCGCCGCGCCGCTCCTCCCTTTTGCTCGTAGTGCTTCCGTCTTAGGCCCGCCCGCCCGTCCCAGGGGTTGCACGGAAAGGCATTCTCCAAGTCGCCGATGATGGTTAGCTCTAATGCTACCCACTTTTTTGCACCAAGGACGTGATTCCGCCTTGCTTCCGAAAGTGATGCCGACTTGGATTGGTTGGATGCCAAAGCAACCCCGAAACTTTCCGGACTAGTTTCTCTGTTTTGTACAAACTACTTGCTGGAGTGAAAAAAGGGAGGGAAGGCCGAGCGTGATTCCTAATAATGGGACGGGTTTATTCATCCTGGGTCAACATTACACCCCTGGAAATACACCCACTGGGTATTGGCCTGATTTAGCCATATGTCCGGCTAAAACCCGTGCGATTTTGAACCATTCTATTTCCCAAGGGTGTAATCCCAGGGCGTAATACAAAAACCCTCAGCTTCAAGGGACTCCCTGGGCTCATTCCCTGAGCACCAGCAAGGTTAGCCGCTTCGGTTTGTTTCTCCCAACCCCACTGAAGGGGGCAACATGATGGATCACTTGCCAGGAACCTGAGCCTGAAATCCTTGCCTTATTTGCAAACCAAATTTCTCGATAGTGCCCTTTTACCCTTTTTTAGGGGGAGGGTTCCCTACTAAGAACGACCACAGAGAAAATCGAGCACCCTTATTCTAACCTCTCAAATCTGGAGGACCTAGCAGGTGAATCGACCGGAGCTGACCTTTTGGTTTCAATGGTTTGATCCCTTAGTCACTTTGGTGCATGTTGCTTTGATGTTAGGACTTTAACTTTAGAGCCTCCGGCTCAGTCCGCCGACATTGTCCTCTCCCTTTTCTCCTTCTTCCTCTCTCCCTTGTCTCCCTGGTGTGTTCTGTCGTCCTCTCTCCCTCCCTCTGCTCCCCATCCTCCCCATCCCCCCAAGCCTCTCTCTCCCCAATCTCCCTCTCTCGTATGTATGTATGTATGTATGTATGTATGTATGTATGTATGTATGTATGTATGTATGTATGTATGTATGTATGTATGTATGTATGTATGTATGTATGTATGTATGTATGTATGTATGTATGTATGTATGTATGTATGTATGTATGTATGTATGTATGTATGTATGTATGTATGTATGTATGTATGTATGTATGTATGTATGTATGTATGTATGTATGTATGTATGTATGTATGTATGTATGTATGTATGTATGTATGTATGTATGTATGTATGTATGTATGTATGTATGTATGTATGTATGCATGTATGTATGTATGTATGTATGTATGTATGCATGCATGTATGTATGTATGTATGTATGTATGTATGTATGTATGTATGTATGTATGTATGTATGTATGTATGTATGTATGTATGTATGTATGTATGTATGTATGTATGTATGTATGTATGTATGTATGTATGTATGTATGTATGTATGTATGTAATGTAATGTAATGTAATGTAATGTAATGTAATGTATGTATGTATGTATGTATGTATGTATGTATGTATGTATGTATGTATGTATGTATGTATGTATGTATGTATGTATGTATGTATGTATGTATGTATG
>CAUJNA010000843.1:85000-92500 GCA_963377175.1 Effrenium voratum
CACATGCTATTTTGCACATCCATGACTGGTTCCTCTTCCAACATTGTTTTATTTTGCAGTGGTAGGGTCGACTGAATGTTGATCAAAACATATGAACATATTATGTTCTGCGTACCCCACGGCGCAGCAAGGGAGTACTTTTTTCGGCCCCTGCCCGTTGCCAGGCTGAGCAGCAGCTGACCAGCCAGTCAGCTGCCATGCTCTCCGAGTGACCATCCATCCCACATGGTCACGGTACCTTGTGACTAGTGTTCTAGGGGCTGGGGGGGAGGGAGGGGGAGGGAGCCCAACGAAGCCCAAAAATAAGGGCCTTATTCTAGGGGTACCTTCCATTTCCATTCTTTCTAGGGATCCGGATCTTTCTAGAAAACCTCCGGAAACCCCCTGGGAAAACGGATCCGGTTTTTGGAAGGAACGATGTTTGAAAAGAATGGGGAATCAACCCCTGGAAGTGTGACATTGTCCAAAGTGACCCCCAAAGGTATGTTGGTTGTTCCTTTTGGTTTCTTGTTTTTCTCCCACCCAAACAGGGTGCCATCAAAAAATACCAAACCCCATGTGCCCAACCTGATCCTCTTATAGGAATTTCATGAATTCCCAAAGGGATCCATGAATCCTTGTTTGGGGGTCCCCTAAAACAAGACATGCCCACATGAGCGAGTCCCCATTGTCCTTTCAAACTGGAACAGCTGCTGGACATCTTGACCCGATCGCATCCTTCTGCAACGCTTGGGGTCATTCGCAGTCCTTGGGTGTTGCTGGAAGGCTCATGTCTTGTTTGCTTTGTCCGGAGATGTGCTGCATTGGCAAAATCCTTCTGGTGCTTGCATATCACCTTTTCAGACCGGTGTACCAACCGACAAGAACCGACAAGCAGCGCCAGGCTGCCGGCTAGGCATTTTTTGTGTCTAACAGCTTGTTGTTTGATTCTATCAACTAGCTCTGGCGACTCCTTGAAACTTAGATTTGGGGATTTCTGGTTCGACAAGGGAATCGGCCTTGACCAACTTGTGAGGATCAAACTCAGGCAGCTGCTTTGAAGAGCTCTTCTTTGATTAATCCCAGTTGCCCAGTGGTGCCCGGTTTTTCCTTTGTTGTGGGAAGGGTTCCCTTTAAACTCAATCAACCAAGCAAAGGATGCCCCTTTTTTCCCTGGGCACTGGGACCTGCAAACACTGGTGTTGATTCACCGGGATTCTGCATTGTGATATTCTTCAACAAAGTGAGCTGTCACCTCAGTGACCTTAGGCCACTTACCCGTTTCAGATCCAAGTCCTTTAATGTTTGGCGTGGCGCCAACACCTCCCAGGGCACACCTGAAGTCCACGAACGATACGGCCGAGGTAGCAAAGTACCTTTTGCTATTGTCCCAAGACCCGACCTTTTTGTTGAAGTCTTTTGGGGTCCCTAAAAAATGTTTAAGGTCCCACATTCAATAACTCTGAGCTTTTGAGCGGGCGTTGATGAAAATCCGCACCTCGCAACGCATCCGCGCCGATTCCATCCGCGTAGCGGGCGGCTCGCCCTGAGCGCGATGGCAGGGAGGCGTGGGGCCCGAACCGGCAAAAACCGAGTTGGATTACTTTCGGCCCTGGTCAGAGGAACTAGCAATCGAAAAAAATATGGTTTCCTTGCTAAACGGGAAACCACCTGATTTTGTTTTAAACGAGAAACTGTGGTGAGTAAGTGACTAGTGACCGAGGGAAGCTACTCAAATTTTGATAAACATCCGCTAAGTAGGTTATCACCATTCCTGACCACTTACAAAGTGCCCTGCGCTAAGTAGGAATATCTTTTTCAAATTCATCTTAAAATGAAGCACCCCTTAGGATTAGCGGGCGGGGCTTTGGGGATATGTCAAGCGTGAAAAGGGCCGCTGTTGCGTGTTTGGTTGGTGGCTGAAAGAGCTGAACCAAGCAATACGACGCATCCGTTTTTTTTTTCTTCTGCATGTACGGTTGTTCTAATATGTATTGATCTATGCGTGCATATATACATATATATTAATCTGTATGTATATATGTACAAGTAAAAGAGGAATGTGGCACCACAATGCGTCTTCAGCGTCAGGTGGAAGTGGGGCACGCCCTGTGCATAAGAATATGTGTACATATATATATAATCACAGGCATGTGTACATGCGTGTATAGGTATATCGTTTGTGCAATTGTCCATGAATGGTTTGGGGTAAACCTCGTGCCGACCTTGGTCCTAGCAGACCTTCAGTGGGCCCTTTGACCCTTCTTTGTTTCTTTTTGGCGGCTTCCTTTATCAGCTTTCAAAGTTTTTTTTGGCACGGCTGGCCTGGTGTGGTAGGACGTGCGTTGCCGGGTGCCAAGTGTCAGCGCTCCGTTGGTTGGGATCCCAGGCCATTTGTTGCCGTTGCTTTTTGTGGATTGCTTTCAGCCTAGGTCAAGTAACCAAAAAGCTGATTTCCCCTGGCCACTGGAGGTATCTAGTCAAGACGTTGCATTGCACGCACAAGAAGTCCCGGAAAGCAACCCTGCAGGACCAAAGTTGGGCATGTTTTGTGGTAAGGCCCATTTCAAAGCGGCGCAGTTCTGCTGGCGCAGAAGAGTTTTGTTCCACAGGGCCCACGCTCGGAAGCGCAGCAATTTGCCCTTTTTCAGCTCGGAGTTTCAAAAATGCTACTTTATCGAGGGGCCATTTGTGGTTCTACGTTAGTTTTCAGGGGGTAGCTCGTAGTTTTGAGCAAAGTGGCTTAAGTAAGTGCAGTGAGGGCTAAATATGTATACGTATTATTCTCGGGTAGTTCCTATCATCGCTTTGCCGCCACAGCACGCCGTGGCAATATCCATGGCCCTCGCGTTGGTTGGTTTTCCCTCCTCCCCCTGCGTTTCTCCGATGATTGAACCAGAGAGGATTTAGTAGAAGTAGGTTTGAGGACTCGCCCCCATGTTTGCACCCTTGATCAAATATTTTGGGGATGCCCTTGTTGAATTTCCTTTTCTCATGGCCTCACTCATCGTGTGAAACTGTTGGCACTCAGTTGGAAAGGCCGAGGGACGAAGCCGTTGCCGATGCCTTTGTTTGCACGAGTGAAACACTGGGGCTCCTTTATGCTGAAAAGAGACATTCGATGGAGTTTCGCTGAGCCGAGTTTTCCCCGAAACCAGCGGAGTCAGAACCAAGGATCGAGGGTCCCTGGTTGGCCTTGCCAACGCTTCACTTCTGATCCCGACGCGGGTTTGTCGCACATACTCCCCTATAGAGCACGTAACATGGAGCCCCAAAACCCGCCACTTTGAGAGGAGATTTGGTCCCCTTTTGCGGGGACCCCTTTCTAGTAACTCCCTTTTTCGAGTATTTGAAATGGAACACCTCCAGGACGCTAAACGGCTCTTAGTGACGGACGGAGTTGGAAGGGATGGAAAGCTAAGTTTGCTCTACTCCTTGCTGTTTTTATCCTTTGGGAATGACAAGTTGTGAGTGACTTTCCTCTTGGTGATGTTTGCAGCTTGGAAATGTAGCTCCCCTTCGGAGCTCCAGGAGCATGATGGATAGGTCCAATGAAAGGATCCAACGAGCGTTGACTCCCTTGAGTCCCTATCACAACATGTGTCTTATTTGAATGTACCCATTCTGGGCGGTTGGAACGAAAAACCGAAAGGACACAAAAGGTCACTTGGGGGGGGATCCGGTTGTGAGACACGCCCGTATAGCTTAAGAATCGGAATCACACATGGAGAGTCCTCAAACCTTGCCACGGTCCCTTAGGCAAACCCATGTGGATGCCGTTAAAACAGCTGTTGGTTTTCCCGTAAACGCCAACTAAGAAGGAGGGTCACCATTTTGAGAAACATCCAATTTTGAGACAACTAACATTCTCAAATGGTGAGTTTCCCTTGTCTAGGTCCCCCAGTAGTGCCCTGTTACCCTTTTTTGGGGGGAGGGTTCCCTTAGTTGGTACCCTTCCAACCTCTCCACTGGAGGACCTAGAATCAGAGTGTGAACCTTTGAATTTCTCTCAGGAGAGGCCATGGCAGGCGCGGAATTTCTGAACCTTGGAGGTCTTGGGTGGGCCGGGCCCCACTTCGGAATTTCGACCCTTCGAGGGGTGCGATCCGTTTTGTCCGCCCTCGATGGAGGGTGCCCCACACCACGGCCATGGCCGGAGGGTTCTGGGAGTAAACTTTTGCCAAGGAGAAAACTGCCAGGTGCGTACTGGCCCGTCCAATCGGATACGGTTCTGCCGTCTGTCATCGGATACTCTTAGACCCGTGAATCACGTACTCGCGACCCGCGCACTCATCGATGATTTTAGGGTCGGTCCAAGGTTGGTTTAGGGTTGGTTTAGGGTTGGTTTAGGGTTAGTTTAGGGTCGGTTTAGGGTCGGTTTAGGCTTGGTTTAAGCTTGGTTTAGGGTCAGTTTAGGGTGGGTTTAGGGTCGGTCTAGGGTTGGTTTAGGGTTGGTTTAGGGTTGGTTTAGGGTTGGTTTAGGTTGGTTTAGGGTGGGTTTAGGGTCGGTTTAGGGTCGGTTGGCTTGGTTTAGGCTTGGTTTAGGCTTGGTTTAGGGTTGGTTTAGGGTCGGTTTAGGGTGTTTAGGGTTGGTTTGGAGTTGGTTTAGGGTTGGTTTAGGGTCGGTTTAGGCTTGGTTTGGTGTTGGTTTAGGTTTGGTTTGGGGTTGGTTTAGGCTTGGTTTAGGGTGGGTTTAGGGTGGGTTTAGGGTCGGTCCAAGGTTGGTTTAGGGTTGGTTTAGGGTTGGTTTGGGTTTGGGTTAGGTTTGGTTTAGGGTTGGTTTAGGGTCGGTTTACGGTTGGTTTACGGTTGGTTTAGGCTTGGTTTAGGGTTGGTTTGGAGTTGGTTTAGGGTCGGTTTAGGCTTGGGGTCGGTTTAGGCTTGGTTTGGGGTTGGTTTAGGTTTGGTTTGGGGTTGGTTTAGGGTTGGTTTAGGTTTGGCTTAGGCTCGGTTTAGTCTTGGTTTAGGCTTGGTTTAGGGTCGGTTTAGGGTCGGTTTAGGGTGGGTTTAGGCTTGGTTTAGGGTCGGTTTAGGGTTGGTTTAGGGTTGGTTTGGGGTTGGTTTGGGTGGGTTTAGGCTCGGTTTAGGGTTGGTTTCGGGTCGGTTTAGGGTTGGTTTAGGGTTACTTTAGGGTCGGTTTAGGGTCGGTTTAGGCTTGGTTTAGGCTTGGTTTAGGGTCAGTTTAGGGTGGGTTTAGGGTCGGTCTAGGGTTGGTTTAGGGTTGGTTTTGGTTTAGGGTTGGTTTAGGGTCGGTTCAGGGTCGGTTTAGGGTTGGTTTCGGGTCGGTTTAGGGTTGGTTTAGGGTTGGTTTAGGGTTACTTTAGGGTCGGTTTAGGGTCGGTTTAGGCTTGGTTTCGGCTTGGTTTAGGGTCGGTTTAGGGTGGGTTTAGGGTCGGGCTAGGGTTGGTTTGGTTTAGGGTTGGCTTAGGGTCGGTTTAGGGTCGGTTTAGGGTCGGTTTAGGTCGGTTTAGGGTGGGTTTAGGCTTGGTTTAGGCTTGGTTTAGGCTTGGTTTAGGGTTGGTTTAGGGTCGGTTTAGGGTCGGTTTAGGGTTGGATTAGGCTTGGTTTAGGGTCGGTTTAGGGTTGGTTTAGGGTTGGTTTGGGGTTGGTTTGGGTTTAGGCTCGGTTTAGGGTTGTTTTCGGGTCGGTTTAGGGTTGGTTTAGGGTTGGTTTAGGGTTACTTTAGGGTCGGTTTAGGGTCGGTTTAGGCTTGGTTTAGGCTTGGTTTAGGGTCAGTTTAGGGTGGGTTTAGGGTGGGTTTAGGGTTGGTTTAGGGTTGGTTTAGGGTTGGTTTAGGGTTGGTTTAGGGTCGGTTTAGGGTTGGTTTAGGGTCGGTTTAGGGTTGGTTTACGGTTGGTTTAGGCTTGGTTTGGTTTGGAGTAGGTTTAGGGTTGGTTTAGGGTCGGTTTAGGCTTGGTTTGGGGTTGGTTTAGGCTTGGTTTAGGGTGGGTTTAGGGTAATTTGTTGGTCATGGCTAAAACGGAGCTTGAGCGCACGTAATGGGCAGAACAAGTTGCTGGAAGCGGCGTCGCCTTGCCTCGCCTCGCCACGCCCCCGCCGCAGTGTTCCGTGACAACAAGAACTCGACAACGCACCCCCGTCAAAACCTCCGTCAAAACCTCCGTCAAACCCCGTCAAAAACTCCGTCAAAACCCCCGTCAAAACCCCCGTCAAAGCCTCCGTCAAAACCTCCGTCAAAACCTCCGTCAATCAAAACCCCCGTCAAATCCCCCATCAAAACCCCCGTCAAAACCTCCGTCAAAACTCCCGCCAAAACCTCCGTCAAAACCCCCGTCAAACCCCCGGCCAAACTTTACCTTTGTCCCCAGGGGGCAACTCTAGTTGTGGTGTGAAAGCCAGTTGGCAGTATCCGCTATAGTCTAGCTGGTTAGGATGCTTGGCTCTCACCCGAGGGGCTCGGGCTCAAGCCCCGGTGGCGGAATCTTGGCCTCACTGACAATGGCTGGTTGGTCATCTACTGGCAGGGAACGATCAGTTTCAACCCGGACGGCGTTTTGAGGGTTTTGACGGAGGTTTTGTTTTGCAGCTGTGCGGCCCGGGCGGAACCTGCCCCAAAGAGCCGTTTTCGCAAGGTTGTGCCCCATGGGCGGAACCTGCCAAAAAGACCCGTTTTGGCAAGGTTGCGCCCACTGGGTAAAAAACTTCCGCTGTCAAAACCTCCGTCAAAAATCCCGTCAAAACACCCGTCAGAGCCTCCGCCACAGCACCCGTCAACACCCTCCGGCCAAACCTCCGTCAAAACCCCCGTCAAAACCTCCGTCAAAACCCCCGTCAAAACCCCCGTCAAAGCCTCCGTCAAACCCCCGTCAAAACCCCCGTCAAACCCCCGTCCAAACTTTACCTTTCTCCTCAGGGGGCAACTCTAGTTGTGGTGTGAAAGCCAGTTGGCAGTATCCGATATAGTCTAGCTGGTTAGGATGCTTGGCTCTCACCCGAGGGGCTCGGGCTCAAGCCCTGGTGGCGGAATCTTGGCCTCACTGACAATGAGCCCCGTCCAAACCCCCGTCAAAACCTCCGTCACAACCCCCGTCAACACCCCCGCTAAAACTCAGAGCCTTGCGCCAAAACCCCCGTCAGAGTCCCGTCCAACTCCCACCAAGACCTCCGTCAAAACACCTCAGCTTTGCTATGCCCCAGCTGGCAGGGAGAAAGTGTGCGATTGCAGGGTGGGGCGGTGTAGGATTGGCGTCTCATGTAGTTTGCGATTGTCGGTTGGGAGGAGTACCCGCTTGGACGGTCGAGTGTCTCTGATTGGGGGGTCACCCTTTGCCAAGACGGAACGCCGTGCAGAGGGAAGTTCTTGGCTGCTCAGATCAGGAATCAAAGTGATGCCTAAAGTCGTTGTCCCTTCCCCAACCGTCCGACGTTCATGACGGAATCGGCAACCCCGCCCAGAACCGGCAGAGGTTTCCGCCTTTCGACTTGGGGCCCTAGCCTTTGGTGTCCTTTGGAGAGTTTGGTGAATGATCAACAATTCTAAGGGCCAACTTGCGGTTATCA
>CAUJNA010000843.1:100000-137500 GCA_963377175.1 Effrenium voratum
AACGTTACTCAGACAGTACAAGACCTGGCCGGGCTGTTTTTTGGCGGGGCGGTTCAAGTCCCCCCGTGTGTCCGGCTCAACGAATTGAAGCTCGAGTGAGGACCATTATTGCGAGGTAAAGGGCGTTGGCAGAGGTGCCTTGAGAGAGACCTGCAACCGCAAGCCGAACCGTCGCAGTGGCAGAACGATCCAAGTGCTGGTTTAAATGGCAACCACCGCCAGGGGTAATTTTGAAAACGCTCAAATTGAAGGGTGACACCCAAGCATTGTGCCCTTGCGCTCCTTTTCTGCTAGGCTCTGCCTTCGTCGTCCGCACATCGAAGCAGCTTCATCTTGCAAGGAGGCTGTTTGTGGTTAGAGCGGGGGGAGGGGAGATGGCAGGTTCCACCAATGTTTGCGGGGCCAAAGTTATGCTAAGAATCGCCATGTCAGTCCGCCCGGTCGAAATGGGGACCCTGGTTCGATTTAATGTTTCGCCCGCTTTTTCGCCCGGCTCCTCTTCTGCTTCGGGGTCTACAAGAAAAGGCAGTTGGAGAAGGAGGAAAAGTGGGCCCTGAGGGTGCAATCCACAAGGAGTTGGAGTCTACATCATCTCTGGGTGGTTCGTACAGCATACTCGAAAGAAACAAGCAACAGGGCTGCCGTCCTTGGGACGGCGCGACTGGCGCGCAAAAAACGAACGCGACTAGGTGGCACGGCTTGCCGCTTACCGCCACAAGATCTACCCCAGCGCACCAAAGTTGTCAACGGAACCAGCTTGCGTGTGGCTCCATTGGTAACAAGGAGGCTGTTCGGCCGGCCAAGTTAGTAAGTTGTTGTTTGCCTGGGTTACAACCCACTGATAAGGCCCTGAATGTGGGGTGGAGCTTGTCGGGTCATACATCACATGGGTACGGGTCAAAATTAGGCCACCAGGGGACCGCAGATTTTGGTCCATGTTTCCATTTACCATGGCTCCATTTAGGGTACCTATTTTTGACCCACAGCCACATGGCTAGCCACTTGCTAACTTGGACCGAACATGCTTGGATTGCCAACCAAAACCGGTTCTGGCCGCATCTGTGGCCTGTGACTGAGGAAGTCGTGAGGGATCCGCGTCAATTTCCCGTGGCTTTAAACGTCACCTTTGTGGCCCGTGATTTTTTTGCTGGGGATGTTAGAGGAAAGCTGGGAACCCTGTTGACACGAAGCTGCTCGGCCCGCGACATATTTGAAAGAGTCTCAGGCTTTGCCAGGATGCAGGTGTTTTCCGGAACAGCGAGCGACACCCGGCACTTGCGTAAGATGTCGGCACAAATAAGCCTTTGCCATCAGAATCCGACACAGCTAAAGCACCGGAAGAGGAAACACAAACACGATTTGGATCAAGTCTCAAGGAGCGCCTCAGGACCTGGAACTAGACATGGGCTTTGGGCTAAACTTTTGGGGCTAAACATGGTACTGAATCGCCCCTTAGACGTTTGGACACTGCATTAAACCAATGCAAATTGTGATCGGGCTTTGGCTCAGAGGGGCTAGCACAGCAAACATGGAGACGGGAAAACCAAGTGTTCAATCAGCGATAAACCGACATGTATATTTATGATGTGATCTTCGGCCGGGTCTGGAGAAAGCACTTGGGGGACATCTGCCGTCAGGACGCCCGTCCTCCGGGCACCGCAGGATCTCAGAGAGCGGCGAGGCGCGGTTTTTTGAAACGAGGGTGTTTCGCCACGCGACCGTCGTGTGTTGAACCGCCCGGTTTGGGTTTGCGTTGTTGGTTTTCTGTTGGGTTTGTCTTTCTTTAAATGTTTTTGGTTGGTGTTTTGCACACTACCCCCCCCCTTCCCCCGCAATTGGTGGTTTGGATTGGTGAAGGGGTATGATTTCCTGGTTCTTGTCCAAGCCACCAAACCAAACAACCAATTGGGGGCAAGGTGAGATTTGATTGAATGCCACATAAAAGCTCAGTTGCCGCAGTCGCGCATCGGCCTTATCCGTTTGGTGTTCCAGTTTGGTTTCATGTTTGGTCAAGGTCCCAAAAGGTGTAGCTGCTATTTGCAAGCCCCTTGGGTGAGGTTACGGCTTCTGAACGTCTGGCGAGACTCAAGATCACCCATGCGTAGCGTGGCATCTTGCAATACCTTGGGCCCCTTAACGTGAACATTTGCAGGTGTCTGTTTTGGAGGGTACCCTTGTTGGGATTGGTGTGAAGGGCAGCCAAATGAAAAACACCCATTTTGAGGGGTTCCCCTACCCACTTCCAGGGAGTGCGAGGGTCACTGGGGGACTGAGAGAGTATCGCCGAAAGCCACGGTCAGCAACACTCTGAATCACTGGCATGCTTCTCTCAAACGGTGGGATCCCTGACATGCGTACGAAACGGGGGCTTTGAGAGAGCGTGAAGCACCCGTGCATTTCCAAGTGGTGGAAGCAGCGTGTCGAGTCGTTTCGAGAGGTGACCTTGCGCTGCAACGCCACGAGAAGCGCTGGAGTGGAGGAGTCCGGGTCCCCAGGGTTCCATCGACCTCGAGGCAAGTCGGCGTGTGGACCAACTGGGATGCTCTTTGGTTGAGCGCGTCGTGGGGGCCCTCCCAATTCGACTTCGGCGTTCCTTGGTTTCCCTTTAGAACCACAAGCCACTGGGTAACCAACCAAAAAACAAAACCTTTTGAGGCGAAGGGTTCCCGTTTCGGGTGCGAAAGGGGAAACCTGAAGGGCATTCAAAAGGGTTCCCTAGACAAACCTATCCCTGGTATGAGCCGCTAGTTGTATTTGTTCAGTCAGCCACTGACTTAAACATGGGAGACCAATTGCCAAACGGGGCGCAAATGGCCACAGGCAGCATTTGAAAAAAGGAAGCATTGTTTGGGTTTCATTGGAGATTCCTGTTGGTGTCCTGTTTCTTCCAACACGGTTTATATGATTTGCTGTTTCAGGTTAATATGATGCCGAATTGTTGGTTAGGTAGACATTCGTTTTTTCCTGACTCGCAGAGGGTGTGTTTCTGAATGTAGGGGTATCTCAAAGAGAGTTAGTCGTGGCTTTCCCTTCGGCTCTTTGGTTTCGGGATGTCACTTTCGATTGGGTTCATGGAAGGCCGGGCTGAAAAACCTCTTTGTGTTTCTAGTTGTACCGACATGACCATACGGGACCTTCTGAACATGGTGAACTCTTGGTAAGCCGTAAGCGGACACCAAAAGGAAACTAAGCATTTTACGGGACTCATTCCCCATTTGAGAAGCCAGCCCACACCTGTTGGTCAATTGTGTGGCGTCCTCGCACTTCAAAGCAACCTAGTTGTGGGAACAAATAAGCCCATCCCAACAGCCGTGGAACCCCTGCAACCCTCCGGATCCCTCCCTAAAAGCTGGTCCGAATCACCCCAGTCGAGCCCATCTTGAGCGAGACCAAATCCATAGCTTTCAGCTGATGAGAAAACAAACGGCCGGGGCCAAGGAGTTTTTTTTTGACTCAGTTGTTCAGTGGAACCCTTTTTCCCCTTTTTGTAGTGGCTGCCCCACTAAAAATGGTCTTCCCCAAAAAGGGTTCCCTTTTTTCTCCAGGGTCACTGAACAACTGAGTTGAGGTTGGCCAGCCTGCTCACAGATGCGGTGTCGGGCTACTACCACGAGAGAGGCATCCACTGCTCTGCAGGACGCCCGGGCTGATCCGTTAACGCGAGTTATGGCCCGCTTTGATCCTTTTTGTCTCCTTTTGTTGGAGGGGCTTCGGGCTTCCCTTGAAAATCGGTTCACCTTTTGTTTTATATGTTTGTTTGAGGGGCTGCCCTTGAGACTTTCAAAGACCAAAGCTTTTGAGGGGCTTCTCTTGAGATGTAGGACCAAACGGTGGCAACCTTGGATTTCGCAGGGAAATCCACTGGGTGATTGGAGTGTCTTGAGGGGAAGCCAACAGGCAAACCAGTTTTGTTTTAGTGTTTGTTTTGTGTTGTTTTTGTTTTTTAAGGGGGAGGCAGTCCTCTATTTGTTGACCCTCCCCCATAAAGGTGCGAAAGGGAGTTTTGGAGGAAAATGCTCAACTTCAGCAAACAAACGGCAACACGGCTATCCTAAAACATGAACTTGGGGTCCCATTTACAAATGGAACTGGAGGACCTTCACAGTTCGGTGGGGAGGTTTTTGAGGCTTGCAACTCGTTTTCGTCTCTGTCTCGTTTACAAACGACGAGTCTCTTGAGGTCCCGAAAGTAGAGAGGGGGTTCCAAGCTTACCGCAAGTCTCAACAAAACATGCGGGGCAAAGCGATTGGTCGTAGAGTTCACCGATCCGGGGTCAACTTAGCGATTCTACCAGACTAAAGATCCCTGGCTTAAGAATATGTGTGGATTTCTCGTGTTGGTGGTGGCGGGAATCGTCACTACTTGATATGTTTCGTTTTTTGCCAGGGGACACAAATGCAATGGAAGTTCCACCCAAGGTTTCCCATGGCCGCAGGTCTGGGTGCATCCAGACTTCCATTTCTGGATAGGTCCCCTGTCCAACATGGACCCACCAGAGAAATGATCCCTGCTAAAGGAAAATCGTCTTCAACACCCCGGCAGGTTCCATGATATATAGACTACAAATTCGGGGGTTTTCCCCAAAAGAGCGCCTCAACCTTGCGATCAACAGCAACCAAGCCCTAAACCAAACCCCCCCCCCTCCCTCCCTCCCTCTCTCGCTCCCTCCCTCCCTCTCCCTCCCCCTCCCCTCCCTCCCTGTGATCAACACATGGGACTGGAGGAGAGGCCTGGGTGCGCTTCTTTGGCGACTGCGATGTGGACGGCTCGGGGCGCATCAGCTTCGATGAGCTGGAGACCGCCATCAGGCGCGTTTTCTCGGGGCAGGGTGTGGCCAAGTTCTCTGGGTACCTGTTGGCCTTAAGCAGGGCTCCTTAAAAGATGCATTTTGCAACCATTTGAAACAAAACAAAGGGACACCAAAATAAAGGGACACTACCATTTACAAGGCAGTATAATGTAAGGGTCCCTGTTGAGGGCTAGGTCTCCCAGTAGTGCCCTTTTACCGTTTCTTTTTTGGGGGAGGGTTCCCCTACTAAAATAGACTACGGGAAAAAAGGGGTACCAACTTATTCTAACCTCTCTACTGGAGGACCTAGAGGGGAACACTAGGAGAAACACCAATCTTTGAGGGTCTCCATCTTTTTGAGACAAGCCTATCAAGCGTTGCCACTTTGAGGTGAGTTTCCGGGATGCTGTTGGACTCGATTGGTGGTTTGTCCGCCATGTTAGGGATTCATCCATCGGGGCGGAGTCGGGTTTCGTCCATCCACAGGGTTGCGGAGTCCATGAAATTTGCCTCTGATTCTAGGGGTTGATTTGACTCAGTTTCTTTTCGGCCATCACACAGCCCTTACCCCCCAGCTTAGTAAGTAGAGTCTCAGCAAGGCTTGTTTAGGAGAGCCCATTGTGCAGAAGATCCTGTGAGTGTGTGTGTGTGCTTGTAGTTGGGGGGGGAGGGTCTAGCTTGACTGCGGCGAAGTTGCAGCGACGCGATAGCCCATTCTAGCAGCAAGCGTGCCGCTCGGAGTCCAGAAACGAGTGGGATGCGATTTTGCGTAGAACCAGTTTTCACTTTTCAACTTCCTTCAGGACTCCCCCAACTTTGGAAAAATCCGAGGACGATACGACGCGGAATCCTTCTAGAACACGGTTCCCCAATCAAACAGGGGCCTTTCACCCCTGATTAGTATGGCGGCTCGAAGCAGAACGAAGATTGTGTGCCTTGTGCCAGATTGAATGTCTCCTAGCGCAATTTATCACTATTTTACATTAGGCGGCCTAATATCCCTTTTGTCTTTTTTTGTTGCCGGGCTCGAGGGTCAAACGAGCTCAGCATGATGTAGGCCCTTTACGTGCGGATCGTTTTTGTGAGGTGTTGGATTTGTACAATTTGCGATTCCCTTCTAGCCTCAGCATTGGGCCCTCCGTTGGGGTGAGGACCTCCATTGGAAGTGGCCAAAAAGGCCTCCAAAAGAATGAGGGCCCAAGATGCGCTACATGTTCCCAACCTCGCGGCCAGGAAGCGCTTGCGCTCCGGCATCTCGCGGTACCAGCTGCCTGCCTTGCCAGCGCCGAGCCGATTTTGGGTACTGGCCCGGTTCACATGGCCTCGAAATCCGGGTGTTCGCCCCCAAAAGGGGAACGGCTTTCTGGTGGTTTTCCATTTAAGCAAGCCCTGCAAAACGGGTACCCTCAAAGGACAGCCCCTTTTTGAGGGAGCCTGGGGTTGGAAGTTGTTTGACACCCCCAAAGAAGCCATCTGTGGTTGGACTTCAGGTGCGCTGCTTGGGCGCCACACGTTTGGGGCCGGCCAAACACAAGACACGAAAGAAACAGTCCCTCACAAGCAAAACCAAGAAACCAAAAAAATAACTTGACATCGGGAAAACCCCAAGACACTATTCTGGCACAGTATTGTGGAATCATGTTTAGGGTGACCCGGGCCCCAACATTTTCCAGCATATATCAAAGTTGTATTTCTCAACGATATTTGGATTGCTTCTGGATGCTAGATGGATATGTTTCGACATATGGTGGTGTGTTTTCTAGCACATGCTTGATGTGCTCAGCATGCTATGTATTTCAGCTGTTTCAAGTAGGTGCTGTATTTAGTATCCAGCGAGCTTTCAGCATGGTTCTAGCATATTCTAGCATGATCCTATGCGAGCTGCATTCTGAATTTGCACGCACGTCCGCATCACGAACCGTCGATTTGTATCAATGAAGACTACCAACGCTGACGGCTTTCTCTCTATACCACAATCAGATGGGGATCGCAACCGAGCGAGCAAATTCAGGGGGCCATTCAGCCAGAGGTCTTTACTTGGGCGTTCGTTGCCAAGCTAGTATGTTGTAACGGTAATCTAGCTTACACACAGATAAGTTCCTCGTTTAGTAGGCTTAACCTTGTTAGGGGGTGGACAAACCCACGTGGCTCACCACTTGACAAGGTCGGCCGAACCCCAAATCTCAAACCAATGGGAAGCCACCGAATTTCAGGTACCCAGGATAATGTTGATGGTTCGGCTTGGTTCGGCTTGGTTCGGTTTGGTTTGGGGTTGGTTTGGGTTGGTTTGGGTTGGTGTGGCATATCGGCCGAACAGATTTGGCCGTGGGTCAAAACCAATAGGATCTTACTTTGGGGGAGGTGCACCACCCATTTTTGAACCTATTGTAGTGGGGATTGGGATGTTCATTGGGGTACGATTCAGGTTTTGACCCATAGCCATTTTGGTGTGGGTCAAAATAAACCACCAGATCACAGGTTTTTGTCCTTGGTTCCAAAACAACCAGGGCAAGCCATTTTGGGAACCTAATTCTGACTCACAGCCATGTTGATAGGTTTTGACCCACCGCCATTTGGCCGGGGGGAGGAGTTCTCCCAGGCTGCTGGTGCTGTGGCGCCAGCTGGACTCTGATAACTCCGGGGAGGTGAGCGTCGAGGAGGCGAAGTCGCGGGAAGCGTCGGGAGAGCTGTGCGGCGCTGGAGCGCCGGTGCTTTCTTGTTCTTGTTTTCCCTTTTTTCTTTTGTTGGCCCCATAAAAGCAGGCTGCATTGGGATTGGGGGGGTGGGGGGGGGGGGAAACAGTAAAACATCTGTTTATTGCCCTCCTTCAACCCAGTACTCTTGTTCTTATGGCCCCATAAAAAGCAGGCTGCGTTCGGGGATTCGGATTGGGGGGGAGGGGCGTGGGGGTAGGGGGCAATAATGTTGGTCACACAAAAAGAAACATGTTTCACACAGCAGCCCCTAACAACCTTCGTTGCCCTAGCAGCAACATATTTCACGCAGACTTGTCTCTTTCAACTTATGCTACCACGACGACAGATGGTTTCAAATTTGGGGACAGGAACCAAGGTCTACGTCATTTGCAATCCTTCTGGGTTGGCACCAGATACTCTGAAACCAGCTCCACTTTCCTCAAAGTCAAACTATTAATTGAGGGCTGTTTCAATAATGGGTGATTTCGCCTCAACGAAACACTACAGTTTGCCATTTTGGGCCACCCGTTTCGCACGTTTTACTTCTCTCAGTGCAACTCCCGAAAATGAGACACTGACACATCATGGGTTTCTGCATGTTTCGCTTTGGTGCTTGCAAATGTGGACCGGAAAAAAAGAAGCTGATGACAGCGAGGGCGCTTGAGCAGCGCACCAGGTTTTCGGGGGTCCAAGCTGCTTGGTTTGCTGCTTGGGTGTCCGTTGCCAAGTTAGCAAGTTGTTGGTCACCTATAAGTTATCACCCACTGATAAGTCCCCCCCAGATCTAGAACCCCTGGTCGATTAATCCGGGGGTTCCTTTTTTCGGAGGGAACACCCCTATTAACAGGACAGGGTTCAATAATCCGGGGTAAACTTTAATCACCAACTGAAACATCATATTCTAAGTTCTTGGGGATCCATTGGTTCGTTCCCGAAATTCCAGTTGCCGTCAGAGTTTCGACTCAAGTCCCGATGGACAAGGGAAACTGCAAGTTGGATGGGTCAGTTTGGGGCGCTTGGCTCTGCGAGTTTGGGACCCCCGACTTGACGGACATTTCAAGCCCACTGCGCAATTGGGGGTTGATCAAATCTCTGGCCCCAAATTGGGTAACTTTTTCACGTTCAGTGGTTGAAAGATCAAATATGTTTAGTTGTTTCCCAACCAATGCTCATTCCATGTATCACGGACCTTTGGATCAACCCCACTTGGCCACTGAATTGATTGGCATGTTGGTTAGTGCCGATGGTGGTTTGTTTCCCTTGTCCCACTACGGGAGACGGCAAGTTTTTGAAGTCTGGGGGCATTTCCAGGTTTTCTTGCTGGTGCTCAGTAGGGAATGAGGGGAAAAAGCCCCATGCACCATCCAACTGGTGGTTTCCTTTATTCGGGAATCCCAAAAAGCGGTTCATTCCCAAACCCGTCTTCCCTACCTATGGCTGGTTCTCCAGCTCACCTCAGGTGGTCCAGTTCCTCTACCGCGTGGATTTGTCCTCCTGGCCCGAAGCGGAAGTGCAGTCCGTGAAGCGGGCGGTGCGGCGGCTCCACAAGGCGCCATGGATTCCATGAGCTCCTGGCGTCGAAATTGGGCCCGGACACCTCGCTGGGGAATGACCGAGTCAGAGTGTTGGGAATGAACCCAGGGGTTGTGATGGGAAAGCAAAAGTCATGGGGGCTGGGGGGGGGGGGAGGGAGACCAAATAAGGCCTTATTAGGGGCTTAAGAAGAGCTTGTTTGGGCTCCCTTATCCTCCCCTCCCTCCCCCCCAGCCCCCAGCCCCCATGAAAAAGGGATGGTTCATAGGTGTCATTCCTCAGTTGCCGCAGTCGCGAATCCACCGGATCTGATCTCTTGGTTTTCCAATTTCGGTCCACCCGGAACCAAGGTCCCGCAAGATTGGCCTTCGATTTCAGGGTCTGAGTCTTTGGTGGTCTTTGATCCTTTAATCATTGCCTTTTTGGCCCGCCTTTCACGATCACAACCCCGGTAAGTGAACATTGGGGACAGTCCCCATGCAGATATCATCCCCTTGGCGTGGGTCGACCCCAAAAGCGGAGGCGGGGCGAATTGTTCTCTTCGGCAGGCCGGGGCGATGTGGCACCAAGCAGCTGGCAACTGGCAACTCGGAAGTCAGACCTCGCTGACGGTGTTCATCGGAAGAAGTGAGCATCAATTGGCGGGAAGCATATCGTGTCTTCATATGACATACATGGGCGTGTTCATACGTACGTGATGGTTTGTACATTTGAGGGAATATGCTGTGACACACCTACGGATAGTAGAGGTATACTGTTTGTTGTATACATATAAACATATATATGTTTATTGTTGGATGTAGATATACATGTATACACATATACATATTATATATATATATATGTCTGCATAGATATATAGCTGGTGTCTCCTTTGGCCTTGCATTTTAGTTTGCCTTTCCGACGACTGCGTGTAGGTCCTTGCAACACTTGTTTTTGCTTCTGGACTCGTTCTTTGTCATTCAGGGGTAGATCTTGACATTCAGAAGGCAACAATTCCAGACCATGTGTGTGTGTGAGCTATATATTGTGCTTTAAGTTGTTAAATTCCCAATACTTGCGTGTCTACGATTCTTGTCTGCTTCTTTTTAGCGACTCATCATGTAGGGGAGCTGTTTTACCGGGTGGGCAAATGAGTTTATGGGGACTTACAGTGATTACAAGTCTATTATCTCACGGTACATCTTCAACAGAATGGATTACTGGAGGACATGTTGTTTACAATCAACATTGAAGTCCCCATAAACTCATGTTCTATTTGTTTTCTTCTTTGTGGGTTTCTTCTTTATCATATGCTTAAACTACATATTCTATCGCCCAATAAGTCTCCAACCGTCTCTTTCATCTGATTCGAGGATTTGTTGGAGGACAGAAGATGTGAAGCGATGGTGATGAGGAATAGGAAACATGATAGAGGAAGGAGGAAGTGATAGAGATAGAATACCAGCCTGGAATTGTTCCTTGCTCTTTGCATGTTTGCACTGAGCCAGATTCCTTTGAGGATGGCCTTTTGCCTGGTGTAACTCGTGTGCACCTTGGGAGGGCCTTGCAACTCGGAGCCTTTCTGTCCCAAAGGCCATCTTTTGCCTTTGGTTCTCAGGTTGCGTGTTTCCCTTAGGACTTTTTCGGGAGAGCCAAGCGTGCAGCCTACAGGCTGTGAGGAATAGCCAAACGTGGCCTTGGGCCAAGGTCCCAAGGCGACATGTTCCTCTTGGCTCAACAGAGAATCCCGCAGGTTGAAAGGACCATGATGTCGACTGCTCCTCTTGACATCCTGGTTTCCCTCAAGAGCCGGGGCCCAGACTCAAAACCATCTCAATCAAGCAGCTCGAGCCTTTCCTTGGGCGACACAGAAACCCCTCAACTGGAGGATTTTGCTGTCGGCTGAAAGTCCAAGTTTCTCGAAAGACAAAACCACCTTGCATTTGGGATGAAAGTGGTTTTCTCGTTAATATATTCAACTCCCAACTTGCCGTTTCTTGGCAATCTCCGCACCTGGAGATGACAAGACCTTGCGGGAGATTCGATCCCGCCGGTTGTGAATGTATCCCAGATGAACAGAACCAAACCCAACAGCCAAGGGCTTGAAACTTGACCCTCTTGTTTTTCTCCTGGCCATAGCAAGTCAAATGGGTCTCGGCCGCGCTGCTTAGTCCGGCACCCAGGTACAAGATCTTTCTCCAGATCGACTTCCAGAGTCGAGGCGCAACAAAAACTGGCGTGTGTCTTTGTTTCCCTGCATCGATCACCGCGACAAAGGCGGCTGTTTCCATGTGCCCGGAACTTGGGAAGAGAGAAAAGAGCGACTTTACCAGAGGGGCCCCATGTTTACCCAGGGGTATCCACCTCGGCCCACTTTCGATTCACCGGCCGATTTGAATGCAATGGGTTTCTATGCCACAACCTGTTCTATGGGGTGTGAGTGTGTGTGTTTGTTTACACGACATACAACCCCATTGGATTGTATACACATAGTTTCACAAATCAATACATTTCAGAAATAACTTAATAAGTTGAATATATATAGAGAGAGAGAGATACATGGTGCATTCTCATGCGTTGGATATGTTTGGATCTGCAATTCCTTGTAAGTAAGCTGCGCAGAGGATGCAGAGGGTCAACACGAAGGATCAACTGCTGGCTGAATTGAGCCAAAGCGCTTGTGCCTGAACAAACACATTTGTACCACAGGCACTATCCAAGTTACGGAGATGGGAGGGCCATATCCATGAATTTGAGGAACCCCCATACGAATCCGAGGACCCCATACTATTCCGAGCAACAAAAAGGGGATCCACCCCTGATTAAGATCCGAAGTCGACATTGCCAAAAAGGAATGGCACGCCACAAGTTACCCATGTAACTACACTGCTTGTGTGTTGGCAATGGACCGACAATGGACCGAGGGAATGACCCCTATGAACCAATCAAACTGGTGATTTCCTTTCAGCGAACCCCATCATTCCCACATCAGTATTCCCTCTACTGAGAACCCGCTTGCATGGAAATCAATTATCACCCAAATGGGCGTTTCTCTCGAGGTGGTGCTTCGACCGCCTTTTGGCTATTGCAGAAACCACCAGGAGCTCGATGGGGACCCGGATTACTGGACATCGCGCTGGTGCCCCCTTTTGGTTTGGGAAGCCCCAGCAACCATTTCTTGGCGGGGGTCTTAGAACCCGAAGGAGCCGAGTTCGCTCGCTCACCGCTGAATGCAAGTAGCGCTGGCCAGTGCTTGGACCCACTTTGGGTTTTGGCGTGATTCACTTGGAAGCCGGAAAAATGACAAGCTGAGGGGGTCGATCAGTTTAGAGAGACTCACTTGTCCAAAGCCCTTGCACCTTTTGTTCTTCCCATTTGGGCCAATTAATTGGCAAACTAGAATCTTTGATGCATGTTCATCATTACCTTGGCCCGAAGGTGAGCTGGTGGTAGGGAGCCCCCCCTTTCGTATCCAGCTGGTAGGGTGATCACTTTTTAGTGTGGATGGACGAAATCCTGCACCACCTAAGAAACCCTGGAATCATGAATCCCCTGTAAATACCAATAAACCAGGGTTTCCCCATGGATTCCCATGGTGCGAACGGATTTCGTCCATGGGCTCGGCGAAACGTCGCGTCAGGCTTCATCACCCTGGACGACCTGAAGCGCGCGGTGCGCGGCGGCTTCTATGGCTTCCGGCTCTCGGCGCAGGCGAGGCTTCCGAGCGCCAAGTCCTTGGACCCGGGCGTGTAACATGCGCGCCCCTTTGTCCGCCGCTTCGCTCAAGCAGCGCTTGAGCCAAACACTGTTCTTTAAACGATTGACAGGAACATCGGAAAAACAAACACGACTTTGTTCTTAATATATATGTATATACATATATGAAAATTGTGGGGGACATCGCTTTTTGACTGGGAAAAGAGTGTTTTCAATATGTGTGCAATCGAGAAAAGCATCCAACATGCAAAGAAGCCTGCATCCTGCAAAAGTTTGTTTTGAGGCAACATGTACTTGTTTCTCGTTTGAGCAGAATACACACACACACACACCTTGGAGGGTCCAGACGTATGCGTATGTATAAAAAATACACAAATATACCCGCATTTGCTTTTGTGTTCATATCAGTGTATATATGCCAATAGAATGCACACGCATTTGGTTTGCCTTTAATACATCCACGCAAAGATAGATATGAGACCAGAGGAACATATATATATATAGATGTACAAATACAGCTTTCGCTGTTTATGCGCGGCCTTTCCAACATGATTAGGAGCATGTCCACCAAAGCTCAACCTTATCTGAGCAACAGGCAGAACAAATGGAACATGTTGCAACTGCGGGCGGAGAAGGGGGGTTGGTCATCCATCAACGTCTTGCGGCAGCACATTCGCGCATTTAAACATCTTTGCGATCTTCGCCACGATGAAGGCTTCTGTTGAACCCAAGTTTCGGTCATGATAATCGCACATGCCTACCGTACACTATATATATATATATATGGTCACCCCCACCCCAGGGCCTACCTTTCCTCTCTTCTAGTTGAAGGTGTCAAGTCTACTCCGTGTGCCTCGTTCTTGCAGATGCCTGACAACACTGTAAAATACAGTGTTTCTGTTGGTTTGTTTTACCTTCTATATGACAGCAAATGCTTGCTTTGTTTACGCTTGAAAGGCAACAGAGCGAAAACGGAATCCGTTTTCAGATTCGAGTCTGGCTTTGTTTGAACACACACTGGTTTTTACAGTGATTTTGAGTACACCAGGGAAAAAACATAAAACAAATGATGTATTTTGCGGCTTTGAGCTCTGCAACCTGCACAGACCCAAGAGCACAACATCTTCTGAAAATGAAAGCTCTGAGACCTGCACATGCCAAGCAAATGTCCAGACCAATTTTGGGAGTCTGGGGATATTTGCCCATTATTTGTTTAGCCACATTTGATCTAAATCATATTTAGGAATGAGTTGCTATTAAAATTTGTTTGCAAAGGCCAAGTGATTTCTTTCCAGAATACGGTGTAGTCCAATTCAAGTCATATTTGGGAAGGGATGCTTAAATAATTCCTTATGTTCAAAAGCCAATTGAAATCTGTCTGCATTAAAGTATATTTAAATTCTAATGAAAAAATATTTTTCTTATTTGGAAAGGCATTCCTGTTCAAATTATGATCAAATATAGAATTTTTGGTGAATAATGAATTGTGGTGAATTATGTCCTTACTAATTTCTATTCAAATTCCAATCGGAGCAAAATCTTACTTGGAAAGGATTGTTGGACGACTCCCGGCTCCAATTTTAAGGCTTGGAGAATCCAACATTAGACAGCTCGAGGATTCTGATCTCCAGATTCTAGGTTTCAGGTGTTTCAAAATGGACATTTCAAGGGATTAGAGTTTCAACAAAATACTGTAAAACACAGTGTTTTGCATAAATTGCTCCGATTGTGTTTCCTTGGACCGAAGACTGTTTTTGCCCCAAACAACATTTTGCCTCCTTCAACATTCCAGTTCAATTCGGAGTAAAATCCTTTTTGGAAATGAATTCATGTTGGAGGACTCCCAGCTCCAAATTATGAGGCTTGGAGAATCTAACATGAGACATTTCAAGGGTTCTGCTCTCCAGATTCTAGGTTAGGTGTTCAAATGATGCTAAAAGCACGCAGTGTTTTGCAAAAAATGCTCAGATTGCGTTCCCTTGGACCGAAGATGGTTTCTTTTCCCCAACAACATTTTTCCCCCAAACAACAGTCCATTTGCTACGCATTAATCCTACATAAGGTTTATACACCTGCAGGAAAGTTTATACACCTTCTTGAGTGTTTAGCGTTTTCCCGCAACAAGGCAACACCCTGGCAAGTCTTCATGGTCATGGTATCCTTGAAAGAGGGGGGGAGGGTTGGAAGTTTCGGGGAGGGAGGGGGGGGGGCTTCTCCCCCTGTCCCAAACTTCTCAACTTTCCCAGGGTGCCCAGGGTGCCCAGGTGTTGCCAGGTGTTGCCAGGTGTTGCCTTGTTGCAGTGAAAATTTCACACCCTTGACATAGTGTATAATGTTTCCAGAAAGTTTATAAACTCTTCGCTGTTGTTACTCAACAGACTTGCCACCCACACACAAGAATGTGCAACACCAGCACACTTCTTGCGCATATGTGCTCACACCCCCTGTCTTTAAAGTAGGAGGATTTTGTACATTTTGAAGTGGAAAGGTAGGCCCTGCCGGGGATTGGGGGGTTGAGCATATATTTTTAAATATATATATATATATATATATATTCATCTGTATGTACGTACATACATATGCATATGTATGTACATTCATTTATATATGTGTATGTGTGTGAAAATGCATGAATATGTATATTTAGATGTAGATGTTTGTGCAGGCGCAGATAGAGATGCATATGCGTAGATAGAAAAGGTATGAATGAACACCAGAAGGAACTTGAAACGAAACCAACCACCCGGATGCCCCAGCTCCTGTACTTCCCAACTCCGCCCAACAGTTTTCCTTCCTGCCCCCTCCCACTAGTTAAAGGACGACCTATACATGTAGAATATCCAGATAAGATCATACACATATGAACATGCATGTATGTATGTATGTATACATACATACATACATACATACATACATACATACATACATACATACATACATATATTCATATTGTATTCATACATATATACATATAGATATCCTCCATAATATGCCTCCATTTTCTTTGCTGGGGCGCTTGTTTCAGGATTTGCCGGACGACCAGCTGCACCAGCTCTGGAAGGTGGGCTCGAGTCGTCTCCAATTTGTCGAGCTCGCGAAGTCGAGGGTTGATCATGGGAGTGGGGGGGAGCGTGCGCAAAAGGCAAACCGCCTACAATCAAGGACGGTCACTGTGTGCCCCTGAAGCTTTACCCTCGCTCACTCGCTCATGGCGACTCGTGGACAATGGCAAGCCTCGCAGTTCGTCACCGGACGTGCCCGTGGCGACACACAAGTTCAGCTTCCCAGTTGGTGGTGTGGTTTGGTGGTTCGTGTGGTACCTTCCTGTGGCTTCAAAAGGGGTTCAAATCAACCCAAACCAACCCAAACGGGTGGCCTGACGAGTCTGAGCTCCGGGGTCCGAAGAGAGGCTTAAGCCCGACTCCTTTGGAATAGGAACCCCCACGAATCTCCATGTCCAATTGACCACAGCCAGGAGAAGCTCATGACACATAAAAAGGGCCCCACACCAGTCACAACACAAAATCGCCATGCTCCTCTCGCGAGTCGGCGCAGTCTGGCAGTCTGCCAGTGGCTGCAAACAAAACAGTAGGCCAATCCCCCCAAACAAAAAGAACCTACCCTCCCTCCAACAAACATAGCACCTGTGGGCGGGTACCCGGAAGATGACTTTCCTCTTGGGGGGTACCCTGTATCAGTTGCCATGTTAGTGAGAGGGAGGGTATATGAGTTCTGAACCCCGAATTCAGGCTCCACGTTTGTTGGCGTCAAAGTTATATCAAGGTAGCATGACGAATATGTTTGAATGGGATTCTGAATAAAGACCTAGCATTTGGTTTAAAGTCTGCTATGCGTGTGTATGCAGTGCTTTGGTTGAACATTGAGAGAGCCAAGAGAAGGGCAGACCATAATTTTTGGGCCTCTTCCCCCGCACAGAACATGGTCGTAATCCCGTGATGAATATAGTTTGCATTCGGTGCAGACAAACCTGAGACCAGGGCCCTGAACGTCAAGGAAAGTCCTGGATACGGTGGATGAGGTAGGTTGAGTATGGTTGTCTACTTGCAATATTGTGGGCATCCACCGCTCGAGAATGCTGATGGATGAATGTCCGTTTCCCTTACCAATGTTTTGACACGGGCTCATGGGTGGTCTCTTTGGTGATCTCATTGGCCAAAGCACAATGCGGCCAACTCGGCAATGTCCACCTCATCTAAGCCTAAATGTGGTCCCTTGCATGCTAACCTTACAGCGAGCGGCTTACCCTCTTCGAGTGTGGGGTCCATGTGAACATACCAACCACTTGTCAGCCCATCAGCCACCTGCCAAGAGGCCATTTTGGCCACTAAATGTACAGTGTGGTAAACCAGGTCTTATTTTGTCAAGGGCCCCCAAGGAGATCATTTTACAGTTTTATCAGTATGGACACATTCGGCATTAGTCGTTTTTTGTTCCAGCTCCTTGAGAACTGTCGCAGCAAAAAGGGTGCACAATATATCCTCGAGCCAGCAAGAGGGTTTGGAGGGCCAGCTTCCGCGATAATGTCGACCCCGGACTTCTTAATTTGGCGGATGTCCAGGGTGTTCCCCTCAAAGGGCAACGACTGCCTCTACAAAGTCAGCACCGGAAGAATGAAGGGTTGATCAATCCTAGTTTCCAATTTCAAAGGTATATCCAGTCACAAAGTAGTCATGATTGAACGTTTTCAATGGCGCATCATACTTTTGTGCCAGGAGTCCCAAGTTGGATGGGCTGATGGTTGCCTCACCTGTCGAAAAAATGAGGCCATGGACGACCAGGGCGACATGAGGGTGCCGCTGCGGAAGTTCTTGGCCTTTATGCGCAGGAGAAGTTCCTTTTGAGATTCCGAGGGTAGCCTCCCGCCAACTAACATGGAAGTGCAAAAAGGCCCTTTCCAAGAGGAAAGTCGTGCAACTCTTGCATGTCGCATCTCCTGATCATGTCGTCCACTTCAGTGTCAAGATTTATGGCCATGACGTTCAAGAGGGAACCACCTCAAAAAAGTGGTTGGTGGACATGAATCCCCAACCTCAGTGCCCCGTTAAGTTACACACCCATAATTATAGCCTCCCCAACATCCTGTGCCCTTCCCAAGCCAGAAAGGCTTCATCCTCTGCGGTCCGTTGGCCGTTGGGGTTTTGCACCCCACATACCCCCCTGAACAGAAGAGATGCGCAGCTTTGTACCAAGCAGGTCTGCGCCGGCACTGGACAGATAGAGAGCACCGTTTCCCCCGTTTGTTGCACCCGAAAGTCAGCGTAATGTATGACGTACCCCAACAAAGAGCCCTCTCCATATCTTCGGACAGTTATTTTTCTTCTTCGGGGCACAAGGCAACACACATGTATGCAGGGTGCTCAACCCTCTTGCTCTTGTCCATTGCCAGTTGAGGGTATTAATTACAAGAATGATCAAATAATACGAAATCCAACAACAAGTCCTTTTTTTTCAGAGACAACTCATCTGCCACAGTTTGTTTTGTTGCGCTCCATGTTCATTTGTCGACTACTGGTACAACACGTTACATTGCTCTGCGACATCAATATCACCAGTACTGATCTTGAATGATGTAAGTGAACATATTTTGTTCAGCATGGGATGTCCTTTCGAGGGCGGGGGCCACTACGTGGGTGTTCGGCCAATTTAGTAAGTTGTTGGTACCTTAGGTCATATCCCACTTTTGAGTTCCCCTATGTGGGGTTAACCTTGTAAGTGGCTAACTCAGACAGTAACTAACTTGGCAACAAGCATCCTACCCAGCAATCTCCAGTTGCCACGATACGCAACCAATCTATCTCTACCTAGAGTCTCCATGACCATTTAAAGTTGGGTTACCCAAACTAAAGGGGTCATGTACCTTTTTTTAAGAGGGTCATGGAGACTCCAGCTTTTACATTCCATGTCTTATAGTTCAGCTTACTCCCATGGCCTTTGGGCGGCCCCTTTCTTCAGGATGGACAGCCCCGCCTCGCAGCTGAAGAAGCGAACCCGCCAGGCGCGTTTTCTCTGAGAGAAAGTTGCTTTGCTTGAGAATCGGCCAGATTTTCCCCAGTTTGAAAGCGAATCGCATTCAACACTGGACAGAACTTAACGCTGATGGAGGCTGAGGTCCTGAAAGCTGTCCTAGCGCCCATCCCTCGTTGGTTTCCTTCCACGTCCGTTTGGCACGATTTAAGAATTCGAAGCCCTGGTGACCGTGCCAGGTCAGCGAGGGAGTGGACTGGGATGTGCCGGAGCTGAGTATGGAGCAGATGCTCCTGGCTGCCAAGGACAGGGCTCAACCTTTGGCAGCTTCCTCTACTTCCATTTGGTGAAATGATTATTTTTTTATTTTCCCCTGTTGGTTTTGAAGGGAATCAAATTAAATACTGGAATGATGTTATCATTTTTTCCAGGGGACTTAACAAATGGAGGTCTACATGTGCCGCACTATGGGGAGCCCCAGAAAGATAGTTTTATTCGGGGTTGTTTCCTTCAAACCAGCCCAAGAAAAGGCACGCCCAGATCCTTGGTCTTGACTAGGATGCCCTGCAGAGACAGCTTGTTGATTTAGATGGGGGATGCAACCCGTTTCGGAGGCCCTTTCTTGAGGATCAGCCTTCTTACCCCAGTTGCCCAATTCTACGCTTGTTTCTTTTCCTTTTATGGAGCGTGCTTCTTTGCGAGCCGAGAAAGGACGCCCTGCCTGCTTAATGCTCGCTGGACAAATCCGTTACTGAATTTGGCACTCTTTTGGAAGAGCCCTGGGAACAGGGAAGACTACCGGAATGGACAACAGTCTGCATTTGCTGGGGCGTATGGCTGGTTTCGCCAGCTGTTGGGCTGATCATCTGGCGATGCCTTCCAAACAATGACTCACGGGCGGCCAACCAAACGGGTTCTAGGATGCTACACACATCATTCTCCTTCTCCTTTGGTGCAGCGATCGGACCCCTTCTTAGAAGCCGTCAGAGTGGCAGTGAAAGCCCGGGCCAGGGTTCGGACACGTTATGACCACCTGCGATGGAATACTTGGTTGTTCCCAGCCATCACCTTAGGCTTTAGGTTTCTAGGAGTTTCTACTAAACCACTAAAAGTTTGACTTTAGGGGATCTGGGAACAGCCCAGAATCGTCATGGCATACTTTAGCAGAAAACAGTACTACGCTTTTGGGGTTGGTGCACTTTCCGAAAGGAATGACCGCGAATCGGAGGTGTCCTGTGTACTTGGGAACCACCCCTACTCAATCTAGGGGGTTATCAAGCCCTAGTGCCAGACGGCTTCAGCAGTTCCGTTTCCAAGTCTGAAGTTTTTCTGGCCATTCAAACGCAGCTCAGGTTTCCCATATCTAAAACTGGCCTTGATGCCGCGCTCACCTTTTTCTCCAGGAGCTTGCGCGTGGCATGGCCAGGCTCGACGTGGAAGCTGATGGCTTCGTGGGCTTTGAAACCCTTTGGTGGCTGAAGTCTGCCCTTCATTGGTGTTTTGGTTTGGTGGGAATTGAACCCCTGCTTCTAGAGGCTAAGTGGGAAATCACCTAACCTTCACCTCCAAACCGGCCCCAAACCGGGGAAGCTGAAAGCTGCAAAGAACCCATGGAGAGGGTTTTAGGCCCGGAACTTGGTGTTCGATTCGCCAAGGATGTTGTCGGACGAGGTTATAACCCACTTATTGTCCCAAGTGGGGTTCACCTTGTTAAGAGGGGGTGATATGTCCACTCTCCCAGTTCCCAACGAAACGAGTAGCTTCCTCAGGCCTTAGCGGGTAGCCACCCAGAAAGGGCCAGTGCAAGTTGGAAGGCCCAACTCCAGACCTTCAGAAAACCCCAATCCTCCTTTGCATTGCGGACACTTAGGTTCTATTTTGCAACCTGTTTGGGGTATTTGTTTTTGGACACGGCACCCGTATGGGCCTGGGGCCCCCCCTCAGTTGACAGGTTGCGGCGTGCGCCCACAAGTCTCAACACGCCGGAGGCCTGGGGTCACCACTTTGCACTGGCGCAAGTGGCGCGGGCTCCTTAAAAGATGCATTTTGCTCATTTGAAACCTGGCTTTTTCCGCCAACATACAGGGAAACCGCCATTTACAAGGCAATGTTCAGGTGTATAATGTAAGGATCCCTGAAATGGCGCGGGCAAAAATCAAGGTCATGCAGCTTCCATTTGCTGAAGATGGTTTTTCTTTTGTTGTTCTTACAGGGAGTTGATTTGCTACTGGAATATCTCTTTGTTTTGCTGGGGACTTGAGCAAATGGCTTGCGGGAAACACAATATATAAAGCAATCTGACGGGCGGAAAGACGAGTGCCAAATCTCGCTGCACAAGTTGTGGTGGGGTCGGGGGTGGGGGGGTGGGGCGGGGTGGGTGGGTGGGTGGGTGGGTGGGTGGGTGGGTGGGTGGGTGGGTGGGGGGGTGGGGGCGCGGGGCGGCGTTTGTTTGTTTTTTTGTTTGTACGACACTTACGGTTCACAAACTTGTTTGTAGGGTGAAATGTGAGTCCAGCTGGTCAAACATTGGCAGCTCCTGGGTTGGAGCTTTGACTGGGAACGTGTAGGTGTGTCTCTTTTTCTGGGGACCCCCAAAATTGGTTGTGTCGTTACTGGTTTCCCAAACTGACTCATGCGTGTTCCCATGAATCAACCAACCCAGTTATGCTTTTCTGTGAACGCGGCTACCAGCCATATAGAAATATGAGTAATCCTTTTCGGCGGAAAGGCTTTGGCACATGCGCCATGGTCAAAACACCCCGGTAGGGATTCTCATCAACCTGTGAGGATGTTGGAGAACCCTTGTGAGTCACTGTGAGGCTTCCCACGAAGGGAACTCTTCTGAGGGTTCCAATGAAGGGCGGCCCTTGTACACAGCACTGGCAAGAACAGGCCTCGAGGCATCCAAACAAGCGCACCATTCAAAGCTAATCCCCCATTGTGTTACCCGTACTTTTGAGAAACCCTTTCTGATGTGTTTGTAACCTTGCTTGCAAAGATTCATAACATTGGAGACAATGAGTTATACTAGTAAGCAATCGCTCGCCGATTTTAATACACTGTAGGGCTCAGGTGATCCGTGTGTGTGTGTGTGAATCCCTGGTTCAAAGAGCACTGCTCATGAATGGTTAATGTTTTTGTTTCAGATCGCAGCTTTGGTAGAGGGAAGCAGCCCAATCTGCGCAGAGCCAGGGACTTTTGCAGGTCTGTGTGGTATAGGATGGATGGATTCCAGAGCGCCAAACACCGAACTGGCAGTTCCAGTAGGTTCTACTGCCCTTTTTACTGGGGATTGTACTAATTTCAATGTAAACCTTCATGAGTATTTTGGTAGGTTGCAGCTTAAGTGTCTTTTGGTTGGGTCAGGGCTTGACTTGGCTGAAGTCTAGGAATTGATTCTTTGGAAGGGTTCAGGGCACTGGTTTGTCAATTCCCACAACCCGCTTTTTCGTGGCCTTTCTGTCGGCCTCATCTATGGTCAGATCCCCCTAACTTTGGATTAGTTTGGAAGACCGTACTTGGATGTTCGGTCAAGTTAGGAAGTGAATAACAAGGTGAACCGCACTTCTGGGTGGTTAAAACATAGGTTACAACTTGCTAACTTGGCCGAACACCCAAGTAATTACTAATCCGCGGTGGTTCCCCTTGTCAGGAAATCGATCGTTTTCGTGTGTTTTTGTTGAGTCCGGAAGCCGAAGTAAAGACGCCGCATCCACAGGTGTGGACGCACTTGTTCCAGATGATCGACTCCGAGTCCCGGCAAGAGGGAAGGTCTGCTGAGAAGGTGTGGAGATATGTGAAGTCTGTTAGATCAGCACAGCTTTGTTTTGGTAAACCCCCGTTAATCTGATTGAGCCCATGTCGAGATTTGCTAGGTGCTGCCAAACTCGACGAGGTGCTTTTCCACTCGGGTGACTTTGAAGATGGCACTCCTCTGCAGATTGACATGGGCACTTGCTGAACGAGTGTAACGCATCAGGATCAGCGGTTGCAGAAAAGAAAAGCGGAACCAATCTGCTCATGCTTTTGCTGCTGCTTTTTGCCACAAAGCCATGGAATCCTGAACGGAGAGGCCTGGTGGTTTTGCTGGAGATGGGCAGCCATCATTTCAGGGCACCCTGCCGTCATAGGGCTGGCTCAACATTTCGCAAGAATGATGCTCCACACCAACAAGGTTAGTCAGAGTGTGGGGACCTCGCAAAGGGGTGCAAAGCGGCCTGAAAAACGGGTCCCTATCATAGAAAATGCCTTTTTGTTGGTAAATTATTGCGGTTTACCCGGATCCAACGAGCCGCGGGCAGCGATAGTTTGTGTGAAGGTGTTGACGCAACCGCGTCTTTGAACAACCGAAGGGCCAACTCAAATCCCAAATGGACATACGCCTACATGGGTATGCAGGGTACATATCCCAAAATATCCCTACACCAGGCCTTTTGGTGGGGTATGTCCATTTGGGGTGGGTAAGTTGGCCCTTTCTAACAACCATGTTGAGACAACAACAGCAAAAAGCGGACATGGGTTGAGAAAACCCAGTTGTTTCACTAGCTGTGTGCAAACGAGTGTGCCCATTTTTCCAGTTAAATGAAAAAGACCTGTCCACCGTCCGACTTGCCAATGAGAGGAGCAAGGAGCCAGTCACAATTCATTCAGCAGGCTGTTCAACATGCTGGGCTTGCGGCCACGTGTCTAAACCCGTGCTGCTTTAGAAGCCGGGCAAGGAGCGAAGGACGATGACGAAGGAAGGCATATACGAATTTGACAGCGACCTAAAGATCATTGGAGGGGTCTGGATCTGTATTGGAAGGGTCCTGACCTACAAAACACCTTTTTTGAGGCAACCAGCACACACAACCTGTGCCTAAACCGCACTAAAAAGGGGACCCTCGAACAAACACACCCTTGTCAAGTGCTTTGTGTGCTCCGGCAGTCTAGCGATTTTCTTGAAGTCCACGGATATTAATAAGCCCACGCGAGGTGAGGTGTGTCTCATTTCAGAGCGCATGGGAAACATCGTGCCACGTCACTTCACTCAGGACGGCAGTGGCCGTATGAGCTTCGCGGAGTTCGAGGCTGGTGCCTTATGTGAGGATCCCGTAGACGGTGACCCCGAATCTGAGCAAAGGCGCGGACCCATGTTGTCCCAAACATATTTTCGAAAGAGCCTTGCAGAGGGAAAGTCCACCCCGGTTTGTCAACTCAAAGGAAAGGCGTGATGTTTGCCAGGACAGATACTTCCCCCCAACAGCACGTCATGTTTGTAGGAATCCCCCCCGTTTTGCGTTTCGTGTTATTTTGCCGGGGAAAAATGACCCCTCAAAGCGAACGTTTCTCGGAGGACTGCGCCCGGAAGATGGAGGTGAGTGAGCACGTGCCAGGACCTCATCGGTCCAGGGGGCAGGCACCAGAACTTCTGGTGGATTACGAACCCTTAGGCGTAACAGGAGTTCCGGGTCGTAGATCCCTGGCTTGCTTGAGCGAGGGGGTGTCCGGTTCAGAGTTCCGCCTTTGGAGGGGAACACCCCCCATGAATACCAAGCACCGGGGTTGAGCATTGACACCGCTGCAAGGCGACTCAAGTTGCGCTTGCTTGGGGCGTGCTGAGGGTTTGGGATTTCCGTTTCAGCACACTTCGGGCTTCACTGGCCACGCTAGCGACATGCAGCCGTGAGGCAGGTGTTGCGTCGGCGAAAATGGGTGCCGCGCTTGCCAACATTTTGTAAATCATGGGTGAATCCCGTTACACCGTAACTTGAATCTTCAGCACTAAGTGGTGTCTCTCCAGTGTTGCTTCATCAGTGCAACTTCGAAACCACAATCCGGCTGTCCCATCAAGTTTCTAGTGGCGCTGCTTTGTTCCTTTCTGGAAGGCTTTCCCTGCAACCGACCAAACGAGGCCACATGTGCCTTGATCAGCTTCCTGCCCAAACTAGGTGTTTTACTTGAAGTTCGGAGGCATCTGGTGTTGTTGAAAATCATAGATCCCATGAATCACAATGGGTGTGGGTCATGGAAACAGGGACTAAAACCTGCGGTCCCCTGGTTTAATTTTGACCCATACCCAACTCCTATTTTCTCGCTGGCAGGTCCCTGCCCGCACCAAAATCAGATTTCGAATGACCCTAAAGTCCATACACCTCCGCGTTTCCCAATCAACAACTCCAAGCGGTAAAAAAGATGGGTCTCAACACGCACCGAGCGGCTTGGGTGGTCGCTTCATTCTTGGCCTTGGGCCGTTGCGCTGTGAGACAGCGGGTTGGGTCCAAACCCCGCCTGAAGATAATCAGATTGGGAGCTGAGGGTCTGACCTTTCGAAGTACGTATGGCAGGGGGTTAAAACCAATGGGATCTCATTTTGTGCACCACCCGTTTTAGTCTATTTTGGTGGTTGGATTGGGATGTTCACTGGGGGTACGATTCTAGTTGTGACCCATCGCCATATACATGGGTCCTAGGCAAGAGCTGGGCATCAAGGCACTCTGGTGCCTGGTGGATGTCACTAGCTCAGAGATTCGGGCTGAGGGAAGCAAACGCCCAGCGCCATGTGTCAGCTTCCCGCAGAAGGGGTGGGTTGGAGCCAGTGGTTGGCAGGTGAAGGAGGGCTTGCATTTTTGTACCCTCTACAAGAACCAGTCATTCAACCGCCCCGAACCACCAAGCCAAACCACCAGCTGAGGCTTACCTGAACTTGGGTGTTCCTTGGGTATCCTGTGGTTAGGGAAATCCAAAGGGATTGGGAGATCACGTGAAACTGTTCCAGCATGGACGAGACATTCTGTCCGAAAGTTGCTTCGTCCTCTGTGTGGGGGGGGGGGGAACGAGTAGTAAAGAAAAAACATGAAGAGATAACGCAATGAATGAACGGATAGGCATGCATCCATTGCGTTCGTAACAGATGCAGACAGACAGATACAGACAGGCAGGAAGGAAGGAAGACAGGCAGGCGGCAGACGGACACGTACAGGCACACCCAGACAGACACAGACACAGACACAGACACAGAGAGAGAGAGAGAAGAGAGAGGGAGAGAGAGAGAGAGAGGGAGAGAGAAGGAGAGAGAGAGAGAGAGAGAGAGAGAGAGAGAGCGAGAGGGAGAGAGAGAGAGAGAGGGAGAGAGAGAGAGAGAGAGAGAGAGAGGAGAGAGAAGAGAGAGAGAGAGCGAGAGGGAGAGAGAGAGAGAGAGAGGGAGAGAGAGAGAGAGAGAGAGAGAGAGGAGAGAGAAGGAGAGAAGGAGAGAGAGAGAGAGAGAGAGAGGGGGAGGGAGAGAGGGAGAGAGAGACAAGGAGAGAGAGAAGGAGAGAGGGAGAGAGAGAGAGAGAGGGAGAGAGAGAGAGAGAGGGAGAGAGAGAGAGAGAGAGAGAGAGAGAGAGAGAGAGGAGAGAGAGAGAGAGAGAGAGAGAGAGAGAGAGAGAGAGAGAGAGAGAGAGAGAGAGAGAGAGAGAGAGAGAGAGAAGCAGAGAGAAGGAGAGAGAAGGAGAGAGAGAGAGAGAGAGAGAGAGAGAGAGAGGGGGGGGGAGAGAGAGAGAGGGAGAGAGCGGGAGAGACATAAGCAAACTGACAGACTGACAGATAGGCAGACAGACAGATAGATAGACACCATACATCGACATTGCAAATGTCCGCAGGGAGGACGAGGAGGGTCTGGGAGGAATGAAACATGGCAAAAGGGTGCATTGTTAAGATGGCAAGATGGGGAGCAGATCATGTGTGGTTTGTCACTGGCCTCCTTCGTTTCCAGGTCCATTCACCAAAGTTGAAGGAACCGCTTGTAGAGGCTTTCATCAAGGGATTGTTAGGCCCTTGTTGGACAAGTGAACACGGGCGCACGGGGTTCAAAAAAGCGACGACGGTTCCTGGCCTGCAACTTGTCTCTTTGTGGGTTCGAGGGAACAAAACTGTTCGTTGGACGGGGCCGCCACCGGCTTTCCCCGGTGGTGTTTTCGGCCACTAGCCATGTTCACATTACACCCCGGGAGTACGACACGGCAATACTCATGGGTGATGTCTAGCTCTATGATTCTTGCATTTCATGCAAATATGCACGTGTGTTGGGGGGACCCCCCGAAGCGGTCCTTTTGGTTTTCCTTTCAAAACCACAACAAAAAGGGTACCCTCAAAAGAAGGCACACTCAAATAGATCCCCCTCGGCCGATTGAACAAGGCCTCGCGGCCCTCGGGTAGGGAGACTTGGGGTCAGAGGGAAGCTGGTCACAGGGAGTTGGCCATGTCTTTAGGGGGGGGGATCTGGGTCTTTGATGTTTCTTTTGATGTCATGCTCGACTCGGGGGTTGACGAACAACTCGACTCCAGGCTGACCGCAGCGGGCAAGCCACGGAGCGGGAGCAGGGCCCCCCAGCGATCCCCTCGGGGGTCCCTGGTGTCACCCGGGGTGGGGGTTGGGCTTTAGGTTTGGGCTTTGGTTGCTTGGCCATGGCCTTTTTTTTCTGAGTTCCGTTTTTGGGGCTTGGACCGTATGGGTACCCTTATAGTGACAAGCAAGAATAATATGGTTTGTTTCCCATATTGGTTTCAAAGGTAATGAATTTCTCTACTGGAAATATGTCTGGGGACGATTTCTGGGGGTTATCAAAGTCAGAAAATGGGGTGGCTTCCCTTCAACCCACCACTTAGGGGGTGACTTTGTAAAATAATGCCAGAATGTTCAGATTTGTTTCCAGGGGACAAGAGAGCAAATGGTTCTTATCAAATGGTTTTAGCCTTACCTTTTGGGCCAATGTCAGTTGCGCTTTGTGCTGAGATCCGCGGAAACGGGCAGCCCCAATGTCCTAAAACAAAAACAGGCAGCCAGCTGTTCCGTGGGCTGGCACAATGCTACGTGGATGTAAGTGGTTAGCCACTTGGGGGTTTTCACCCCCTACTAATATCAAGGTCAACCCAGCTGAGAGAGAGGGAGAGAAGAGATACAGAGAGAGAAAGAGACTACCTACAACTTCCTAGCTTGGCAACGAACCCCCAAGTAGGATCGCAGTCTTGGTTGCTCCCCTGGTTTGATCGGTACTTTCCCCATCTTTCCCCAGTCTCTCCAAGTATCCTCGTTTTCAGAGAATTGCCACATGGAAGGATGGTTGCAAGAACGTGGAATTGGACTTCTAGACTGGTAGATATTTGCCACTACCGGTTCCACATCAGTTCTACCATATGTCTACCTCCAAAAACTCAAGCATGTTCCCGCTTATCATGTCATGGACCGACCCAGATGATGTTTGTTTTGGTCATTCCTTTCCATCACCTTTCAGGCGAAGCTTTACTGGGGGGGCTCAATCCGGATTGCAGTTGTGTGAAATTATTCTCTCCCCCCAGTTTCTCCTTTCCGGGTTGAACTTGGTCGAAGCTGGATAGATGCAAGTCCCTAACACGTTTATATAACCATGATTGCTAGCTACTTACCTGACATGCCCTGCCCCTTCACTTCCATTTTGAAGACTTTTTTGCTGTTGGTCTTAAAGGGGAATCTATCACTACTGGATACGTAAATATATACATACATACATACATACATACATGCATGCATATGTATATACACATGTATTATGACTGTGTACAATATATTGTATATATTCAACGGACTCAAGTCAATGGATGCTCAAGTAGGGGCATTCTGGCTTCCCCCCAATTGCCACGCCGCGCCCAGCTTCGTGCTCGCCTTGTACCGGCTGCAGCTGGACAGCTGGCAGAGGACCGATGGTCCCGAGCAAAACGCGGAAGCTGGGTATCCGTTCGGTCAGTAAGTGGCGAGCCACTTGGACTGAAATCCACCAGTAACCAGGTTAACCCTGCTTAAGACTTGGGGGGGGGAGTGGGTTGTGACTAGCCTTCAACTGGGGCGCGCATGCCAGGTTGACTTTTCGTTCCAATTCATGTGGGCGAGCAGCCGTTCCCCCCTTCCCCCGAAAAAAAGAAACACGAAAAGCAAAACCAAGAAGTAGGGCACCCCTCAAGCATCGAGAACCCACCCAAGCAAATCGAGAGCCCGCGCAGCCTGGAGCGGCCGGAGCTCCAGAAGGCCATGGAGAAGCTGAACGCGGGAGCCCCAGAGCCGGCGGAAGCCGCGAGGCGATTCGGCCACTCGTCCCACTCGTCCTCGTTTGGTTTTGGCTTCCCACTTGGATCTTCGGGTGTGGTTAGCCACTTGGGTTTCTTTTTGACCCCCTCAGCAAAGTGAACCCGCATTCACCAGGGACAAGTGCTGGTTAGTGTTTGTGGTTGGCCACTTGGGGTTGTTCTCCCTAATAGTAGTAGCAAGGTTAACCCGCATTCACGGGGGGGCGAATGCAAATGGGTAAGTTTCCGTTCCAACAAACTTGACAACGAACACCCAAGAGGATTCCACCAGGTCCGATCCGGGGGATTGCCCAAAATAGTTGGTCGCCCGTCTGACCCAATAGGGGCAGGCCCGATCATATCCCTCACGGCACATCCTTGGCTTGAGCACAAAAGAAAGAGTCAAGATCTAGAGATCCTTTTCACTTTATCGCTCTTTGGTGTCATCTTTGGACTTTATCTTTTTGGGAAACGGATTTTCCGCTGGACCCACACAAAGTCGTTGGTTTTGCTTCGTCAAAAAGAGCGGAGAGTCGGTGAACCTCAATGCTTCTTGGACACCTTGCTGTTTGTCATGGCTCTCCCCATTCGCGAGTCCCAGAGCCACCAATCCGGAAAAGAAAATTGCTCATCCATTCCATTTCCTCTTCCTTTCACCTATTTATTGTTGGACAATTTATTTCAATATATCTCTCTCTCTCTCTCGCTTCATGGGACGCTCAACTGATCTACCACTAGTTCAGCCAAAAAGCTAAGAAGCTAAGGAAACGGATGGCTGGGAGCCGCCAAGTCAGCACTTGGCCAAACGTGTAATAAACGCCCAGCCCGTGGAGCATCTTGTGTTTTTTGTCCTGGCGACGCTTCAGCAACCGCAGTGGTGATCAGAAAGGACAGTCAATACGACTTGTGATTGTGGAAACCCCGGGTTCGGGGACACAAGAGGGGAACCGTTCAAATTCAAATCCAAGGATATCCCATAAGGGTCTGATCGGGGCTTGGTATGGAAAGCCTGCTCCCCGTGCACCCCGAGTTGCTGAAATGGGATGTCACAAGGCCCGAGCATTTTTTGGGACCCGATATTCCGTCCGGAAGGACCCTTAAAATGGATGAATCCCCACTGATCACCACAATCCTCATGCGGAAGTTGACCTTGCTGGAGGCAGCCGCTGACAAGTGGCATCGAGCAGGAGGGAATTGGTTTAAGGTCCTCTCGATCTGCGATGAGGCTCGCATGGGCTCGAAGGGGAGGGCCAACCGAGCCATGTCCAGTCCTTTCAGGCGAGCCACTGGAGTTTTGGTAACTGACTCTATCGAATTGATCGATTGGCCCCGAAATTTTCAGTCCTTGTGACACCCCGTTTCAGCAAATCTGGGTCTGGCACGGGGAGCCCCAGGTTGTTTTGACACCAAGCCCCAATCGGACCCTTAGGGCAGGTAATTCAGGGGAGAAAATCCCTGACTAAATTACCTGGAGGCAATTTTGATGCAGAAGGGAGCTTCCTCCTGAGAGGATGTCGATAGGACCAGTTTGGAAGCATGGTTCTCGCTCACGGGAACATGAGGGCACTCGCCTATGGAATATGAGGGCACAGTGAGGGGCCACCACCTCCAGTTTCACTGCCGTTGCAAACCACGGTATGCCATGTTCTTGCTGGCTCTTGGCTGCTTTGTGCGCTGCAAACAACAAGAAGGGTTTGAACCACGCAGTTCGCTCTCTTCGCAGACCACTTGTTTTTGACTAGTTGTTTGACATTTTTTCTGACCATTTTTTCGGTCTTGACCCGGGTGAAGATTCCCTCAACGCCACCCCCCGGCCCATCGAATCGGCAAGCGCTTGAGCCTGCTGGCGCAGGCTCACTGGAGTCGGGGCTATCTGATGGTTTCCAATTCGGTCCGATCCAGAAAGGTGATAATTGCCAGTTCGGTCTGCTGAGGATTTTCATAATTGCATTTTTTCCTGAGTTAGAAGGACAGCATGTGTGTGTTTATTTTGAGGTACCGCTTTTGGGGGTGGTTTAAATGGACACCAAACGGAAACCCACCCTTTTTGGCCCCCCATGTTGACACATTCCCATGTCAAGGGGGATCCCTCCGGTTGTTTGGTTTGCAGGTCCAAATGCGTGGTTGTTTTTATATATATATATATTCTAGAAGAACAAAAAGCGGTACGGTTGATCCTCAGCTTTGGCTCCGGCCGCTGGCCGGCAAGCTGGCGCCGCGTGACGCCGCCAGCGTGGGCGCAAGACATGTCGCCTGGGGCCCCAGTCCCAAATTGGGTCTCTGACCAGCTGGAAGTTGCACAAACTCGTCGGAGAGATTGTCGCTCTTGGTCGGAGAGGATCTTTCTGGGGCTCGTTTGTTGGCGGTCCCCAGCCGTCCCCTTTTTGTTTTAAAGTTTAACCTTAAAAACTTAGTGGAGGTTTCCATTTAGCCCGCTGAAGTTCAACCTTTAGCAAGGGATCTGAGGACAGCCCAGGTTGGTTTGAATGATGATTTGCAAGCCACTAGAAAGATCTAGGTCCCTACTTTATCCGACTTTTCCTTGGTCTTAGGCCATTTGGGGGGCAATCTTTTTGGTTCAAGGGGATAGGGTTCCAAACATGACTGTCACCACGCGTGACCAGCCTCGAGGGCCTTTGGCAAGCCTCGACCAAAACTGCGAAAGCTCCGTGTCACGCACGCCCTGTTGGCAAATCGATCCCTCAACCTCTTGAGTTTTCTTTGGCAAATTTCATCTTCGCCTTTTGACCTTGCTTCGTGCCCTCTTGCTTGCATAATTGCTTGCTTTTTGGTTTGTTTGGTTGCTTGGGGCATCAGGATTCAAGGTTTAGCCATTGCCCGCCATATTCTGTTTGGCTGCTGGCGCGGATGGTAAGAACCTAGCCGCAATCCTGAATGGGAGTTGCTTTGGGCCTTTCCGGCCGTGAACAGGTGCAGCTTTTTCCATGCTTTTGATTCTTTATAGGCATTCTTCCCACAACCGTGGGAGGGTATGTTGAGCATCTTATGCAGCCTTAGGCTGGAACATTTGGAGACGCTTTTTTTGCTGCCTTTTGCGTGAGCGACCCCTGGGCAAGTGAGCCATATTATGCTTTTCAGCTGTTTTCAACATCACAGCAACCCCTTTCCGTCGCGGTTCTTTGAGGAAAGCCGAATGCTGAACTCCCAAACACGGACAAAAATGGACCCTTCCGCCAGCAGTGACTAGGTATCGGAGGATTCTGATGGTTCGCTTTCGATTGAAACGCTTGATGTGCGTACTGCAGCCGACGTGCGGTTCGGACAATGAGTTCAATGTGTTTGGTTCAGTTGGTTTGCTCCGTTCTATTGAAGCTTCAAAATTTGATGCACGCACGAGTGCGTCTTTCAGGGGAACATGGCAACATTGTGACTTTCCCTACACTTTCCCCTTCGTCAAGCCACTTCGAAAACGGCACCAAGGAGAGAGACACTTATTCCGGCCCCTTGTGTTGCAAGGGCACCACCCTTTACAACCCAAAAGGCAAATAGCTGGTTTATGCAGAAGGGTCCCTGGGATTCCCTGCGCGTTGCCCGAAAGACTTCGCCTTGGAATTTCGCATAGGCCCATGGCCAAAGGCGCTGGGCCGAAGTGTTGGAAGGGCAAGATCGATTTTTTTTGGGTGTACCCTTCGAAACGGCCATGTTCAAATCAGCACCCCCAAAAAGAAGCGTTGGCCACGTTAGGCTGTTCTACTGCTTGGTTTAAACTAGGGTTCTAATAAAGCCTTTACAAATCTTTATAAGCGTGTGAGTAGAACCAACAGTCAATTAATGGGATTTTGGCGCTGCTCAAATAAGTTTCCCATGATGCTTAAAGCCTTGCCTTCATTTCCTGCGCGGTCGCCGGTGAAACAAATCCACGGATGAAACATGATGAAGCCCCACGGATGGGACAGATCACCTACCAACTAGTGCCGATCGCCGTGGATGTTTCACGCCCACGGCTTGATGTCTTAAAATGAGAGGTTTCTGGGTGTCCTTGGAGAAATACTTGGGTGCGTCTGTCTTTGAGGGTACCCTTTCTTGGTTGAATTGGAGGGAAACGACCGGAAAACCACCATTTTGGCGAGTTCCCTAACAGAGAGATACCCAAATGGTCGCATCCTTCAACAACACAGGGGGAACTCCCAAAGTGGGCGACTTGTTAGTGGTGTCCCTTTCAAATGTACGTACCCACTTGGCCAGCTCGCACAAGAGGCAGAAGGACAGCTTTGGAGACTTCCATCCGTTTGGCTGCAAGTTTTCACAGGGGACCTCTTCAAAAGGTTCACAGCCCCATTTTCGATGGTCCCCGCAAAAAAGCCTGATGCGTTGCGTAAGGTATGTTGTATACTTGCCTATGGTTTGTACTTGTCCGTCTTGGTTTCAAAGCGGATAAAGCATTGACTGGTTTATGTCATGTGGGACCTCAAGCGAGCCGGGTCGTGGCTATCGAAAAGACCCGGCCGAAAGATAAGCAAAGAGGATGATCATGTGTCGACCCTTCCGTGATCTTTCGTGGCAAAGCGATCCTTTGCACGCATGAAGGTTCTTGTCATGGGGATTGGGATTTCAATGAATTTTCCGCACGTCCATTTGCTTCAGTGATTGATGTTATTCTGTTAAAATGGGAAAGGGTTGCGACTCACTTCTGTTTTCAACAATGTTCTTCTTTAAGGGCACGGAATTCGCAAAAGCAAAGACTACATCCGAGTTATTGCAGCAAGATCCTACAATTCGATTGCCACAATCTCGGGGAGAGGGATCCTATGTTGAAACCGCCGGAAAGTTTGCGGCCTGGATTCTTCATGGCAATTAGATGACTCCTGTGCTTGCAAAGGGAGTGCTGCAAAGGAAACAATGGAAGTCATAGCTGCATTCAGCACTCCAGGCAATGGGCCTACCCGACCCAGAAAGGTACGCACCCCCTCCAACCTCCAATGGGAAACTCGCCGGGGTTGAAACGGCCTGTTTCGAGATATGCTCCTACTCCCGTTTGCACGCTTATGGGCAATTGGGAGCCATCCACTTCAGTAACCCAGCAGAAGTTTGCGTTAGGGGCAGTTGCAACTGGAGCGACAAGACCAACTGTTAGTTAGATGGGGCTCCACTGCTTTAGAGGGGTTCTTATGCCGGCCATGTGCCAGTGAAACCCATTCTATTTGTCTCAAAGGTCACTGGCCTATGGAAATCCCGATTTCGAAACCTTCATTTAAAGAAGAACCTGAAGTCTCCATGACCCTTAAAAAATAGGTACATGACCCCTTTATTTTGGGTAATGAACCCCATTTTTAGAGGGGCATGGAGGCTCTAGGAAGTTCGTAGATTTCTGAACGGGTTTTGGGCGCTCAATTGGGGCGACATCCAGCTCTCTGCAGGGGCTGTGGAGGTTGAGGACGTGGAGGCCGCCGTCGAAATGGGATGTGTGGAGACTGATGGAAACCACGGAAAGCCGCGAAAATCTGACACATGCATGGGATAATGATGGGAGAATGCACATGGCAAATCATGGGAAATCATAGGAAACTACCAAGCGGACATGTGTGTGTGTGCTTTTGCTGTGAGGGGGGCATTCCCGAACATAAATGGGTGCGGTCTCTCTTTTGGTTATGTATCACTTTTTTGGGTGGACTGCTTGAATACCAGGTTTCAGGCAAGCGAAGCACGGCCTGCAGCCTTCGTCCAAAGTCGGGCACGGGCAAATTCGGACCTGTATGTCCTACCCGTCACAAAGATCTTCGAAAACACCCTCCGATCAGTCTGTCAAGGAGGGTTCTAAGGGGCGAAGCCTCAACACGGGACTTGATCTGTGCATGTGGCATGTTTGAGGGAGAGATCCAAAAGAAACCCTGAGTTCATGAACTTTAAACTGTTTGGAAGTACCAATTTGGTGGTAAAATAAGCAGTTCAGACTTTTTTTGGCCAGGCCAATCAGGAAGTGAGGAATCCACAGCCATGCCTTTGGGGGATCAAGGGCACGCATTCAATGGCATCCAGGATCGCGACGATCCCGGGTCCGATCGGGGCTTGGAATGGAAAACCGGTTTTCCACGTCCAGTTGCTGACTCGTTTGTTTGTGGGGGAGCCCCATGGATCGATCGGACCAAAAGGTAAGAACCAGACAGTTGGACGGAACTTCGCGGGTCGGACGGCCAGATGCAGCCCAACGAAGAAGGCGAAGCCAAAGTGGAAAGACGGGGCAGCACACTTGCGGCTCAGTCAGGGGGGTTCGCGCGGCCGGAACCTGGCTCTGTTTGCATGTGTTTGGGAGATTTATGAAAACTCGAATTGGAAACCAGAAACAATGGTGGCTTGCAAATTGCTACCGTTTGGTAGTTGTTGAAGCTAGCCCACGGAAGGATCAAGCAGCTTGTTTGAAGGAGTTCCTGTTCTTGCGAGGATCTGCAATTGCAGCGGCACGGCCGTTTTGATGACATTCCCTATGTTGCAATTTGTAGGAGAGGATTTCCGGATTCAAATCCTAGCCCTGGAGACCGCAGACATACCGCAGACTGGATCTTGTTTCAGAGTGCTTAGTTTACACCCGCAATGAAGGGGCTGCCCTTGGAAGAGCGAGTTAAATATAGACGCCCGCGCTTGTGACCGGGGAGGGCGGGGAGGTCAGGATGTTCATCAGGGCCACCGGGGGAAATGTTCCAAACATGTAGGATTTGTACTGCCCAAGTTGAGACCTCTCATGGACTTTATGTTCGTTCCTCGCTAGATTGCAAGGGCCTGTTCTGTTCTCCGCAAGGGCCCGTAGATTTCAACACGCAGTGATATATATATATATATCTGTCTACATATATATATATAAGTCACTAAATACCTCTTTGGCCATGGGTTGCTCCAAGTTTCAAGACAGAATCGGAAGCTTGCAGCAAAAATTGGTGCGGGTGTCCGGTTCCCAGAAAGGCGCCGACTTGTTATACTCCGACAAACGCAAAGTGGGTATTTTCTTTCATCTGGTCAACTCTCCGGATTAGCAGACAAAGTTGGTTTATTGGGTTCCCATGGGTGAATTGAGTCCATGCAAGCTGGTGAAAATTATGATTTTAGGGGCAGAACAATTCCTTAGCCATCATATTCAACTGTAGTTGTGAACGCCAGCTGTTTGCCAGGTGTGAAGGGTTTTCTGGAAAACCGGGATCTGTGGAAAGAATGAGGAAGTTACTCCAAGAGTGACACTTTCCCACAAGTCAGTATGCAGACAACAAAAATAAACAAGGGTCTTCCAGAAGGAGATTCCTCGAGAAGATGGTTTCGATTTTGGGATGTCATGCTCATTTGCAGGCGACCAATTTAGTGTGGCTTGAGTGTTTCAGCAGCGTGCCAAACAAGCGGATGGCTCAATATGTATCCGTGCACTTCAAAAGGGCAAAGGCTTTCGAACTGGCTGATCGCGCTGAGGAGAGAATTACTCTCTACTGCCTCACGTTTACCGTCTTTCTGGTCTGTACTTTTGCAGCTTGGCATTCAGACAACAGCAAGCGTGCGATAGCTTTCAGTCTCCCCGAAAAAAGTACCCCATTGGTACATGTCAATTCGCTCTGCAATTTGTTCGGCCGAGAATTCATTTCAGGTGCATCCCGCTAGACAATTTGACGTGGAGCATCTCAGAGTCAGAGCCATAAGCAAACCTTCGAAGGGCAAGGCGTTCATTTGTTTTTGTTTTCACTAGTTTGTTTTGGCCAGGTCTTGCGCTATGGAGGTTCCGTCTCAGCCACACCCTGCTGGTCCGAAGGCCAAAAGGCAAACCGGAGGGTCCAAATCCCAATTCTGGATCGCATGAATAGACAACCCAAATACAATCCCTCCACGTTGCCATGCCAACGAGAGGCCCTTAAAAATGAAACTTATCTTTCAGGCGTACTCTCCCACAAATGCCCCCGGGTCTTCTGGGTGCCTTGTTCGGAGGGTTCCCTCTTTGGGGTCCGTGACAACCATGGGGTATATTCATTGCGCTGCTTGGCTCTTGCACCCAAGGCCATGAAGGTTCCTTTTGAGAATCGTTCTTGTAGGTATACCAAACTGAAAGAAGGAAGGCTCCCTAATTTTGAGAGACTTAAATGGGTGTGTCTATTTTTTAGGGGACCCCCGAAATGGTGATTTTCCTTTGGTTTCCGTTTAACAACCACAAAAAACGGACACGCCCATACGGTTCAATGTGAGCCGTGTAAAGTGGGGCCCTGTCGATGAACCCTCTGAGCTTGCCCCTGATATCGAGGGTATGAAAGGGGTGCTTCCCACGGCGCAAAGAGCTTCCCGTAGCATTTCGGGCCGAAGGAGATAGGTGGGCTACGGGTGGCAAAGATGGGTTTGTGCGCCGTGGCATCCAGCCGTTGAGTTGAGGCGACTGTGATGTTGATGACACTCTTGCTCACATTGATCTGGAAGGGACATGTGGATGCGGGAGCCCACATCACCCTGGCGCCTCAACTGCACTGCATCGCCCAGGAAGCTTTCGCTCTGTCCTAAGAGGACCTGGGTCTTGTTTAAACCAAGCTTGCTCTCAGCGAACACCCAGGTAACTAGCCCCGACTTACGAGCCTGTTATCTTACCAAAGGGGGGTCACCTCTCGTAAAGCAATCCTCAAAGTAGGCAGCCTAATTATTCGCTCTGATGGGTCATGGGGCCTGCGATATGTTTAAAGGCGCAGACATTTAAAGGCATGTGTTCGGGCCCAAACCCTTCGCTCTTCGTATTGTTTGTTTCCCCTTTTGCTTCTGTTTTGCAAT